>JBBPBR010000285.1:0-24887 GCA_037974775.1 Cicer pinnatifidum
CTAGGCTTATTCTTGTCCAATTAGGGTTTTTAACCAACCTTGCGCATCCAATAAAGTTCATTTGTGTCATTGGTTGAACATTTAGGTCATTTTCGTCCTCCCTAGGCTTATTCTTGTCCAATTAGGGTTTTTAACCAACCTTGTGTATCCAATAAGTTCATTTGTGTCATTGGTGGAACATTTAGGTCATTTACGTCCTCCCTAGTCTTATTCTTGTCCAATTAGGGTTTTTATGCAATCTTGTGCATCCAATAGGTGTGTTTGTGTCATTGGAGGAACATTTAGGTCATTTTCGTACTCCCTAGTCTTATTCTTGTTGAATTAGGGTTTTTATGCAATCTTGTGCATCCAATAGGTGTGTTTGTGTCATTGGAGGGACGTTTAGGTCATTTTCGTCCTCCCTAGTCTTATTCTTGTCCAATTAAGGTTTTTATGCAATCTTGTGCATCCAAAAGGTGTGTTTGTTTCATTGGACGAACATTTAGGTCATTTTCGTCCTCCCTAGGCTTATTCTTGTCCAATTAGGGTTTTTAACCAGTCTTGTGCATCCAATAAGTTCATTTGTGTCATTTGATGATCATTTAGGTCATTTTCGTCCTCCCTAGTCTTATTCTTGTCGAATTAGGGTTTTTATGCAATCTTGTGCATCCAATAGGTGTGTTTGTGTCATTGGAGGAACATTTAGGTCATTTTCGTCCTCCCTAGGCTTATTCTTGTCCAATTAGGGTTTTTAACCAACCTTGTGTATCCAATAAGTTCATTTGTGTCATTGGTGGAACATTTAGGTCATTTACGTCCTCCCTAGTCTTATTCTTGTCCAATTATGGTTTTTATGCAATCTTGTGCATCCAATAGGTGTGTTTGTGTCATTGGACGAACATTTAGGTCATTTTCGTCCTCCCTTGGCTTATTCTTGTCCAATTAGGGTTTTTAACCAATCTTGTTCATCCAATAAGTTCATTTGTGTCATTGGATGATTATTTAGGTCATTTTCGTCCTCCCTAGGTTTATTTTTGTCCAAATAGGGTTTTTAACCAATCTTGTGCATCCAATAAGTTCATTTGTGTCATTGGATGAACATTTATGTCATTTCGTCCTCCCTAGTCTTATTCTTGTCCAATTAGGGTTTTTAACCAACCTTGTGCATCCAATAAGTTCATTTGTGTCATTGGTGGAACATTTAGGTCATTTACGTCCTCGCTAGTCTTATTCTTGTCCAATTAGGGTTTTTATGCAATCTTGTGCATCCAATAGGTGTGTTTGTGTCATTGGAGGAACATTTAGGTCATTTTCGTCCTCCCTAGTCTTATTCTTGTCGAATTATGGTTTTTATGCAATCTTGTGCATCCAAAAGGTGTGTTTGTGTCATTGGAGGAACATTTAGGTCATTTTCGTCCTCCCTAGTCTTATTCTTGTCCAATTAGGGTTTTTATGCAATCTTGTGCATCCAATAGGTGTGTTTGTGTCATTGGACGAACATTTAGGTCATTTTCGTCCTCCGTAGGCTTATTCTTGGCCAATTAGGGTTTTTAACCAATCTTGTGCATCCAATAAGTTCATTTGTGTCATTGGATGAACATTTAGGTCATTTTCGTCCTCCCAAGTCTTATTCCTGTCCAATTAGGGTTTTTATGCAATCTTGTGCATCCAATAGGTGTGTTTGTGTCATTGGAGGAACATTTAGGTCATTTTCATCCTCCCTAGTCTTATTCTTGTCCAATTAGGGTTTTTATGCAATCTTGTGCATCCAATAGGTGTGTTTGTGTCATTGGACGAACATTTAGGACATTTTCGTCCTCCCTAGGCTTATTCTTGTCCAATTAGGGTTTTTAACCAACCTTGTGCATCCAATAAGTTCATTTGTGTCATTGGTTGAACATTTAGGTCATTTTCGTCCTCCCTAGGCTTATTCTTGTCCAATTAGGGTTTTTAACAAACCTTGTGTATCCAATAAGTTCATTTGTGTCATTGGTGGAACATTTAGGTCATTTAAGTCCTCCCTAGTCTTATTCTTGTCCAATTAGGGTTTTTATGCAATCTTGTGCATCCAATAGGTGTGTTTGTGTCATTGGACGAACATTTAGGTCATTTTCGTCCTCCCTAGGCTTATTCTTGTCCAATTAGGGTTTTTGTGCAGCCAATAAGTTCATTTGTGTCATTGGATGAACATTTAGGTCATTTTCGTCCTCCCAAGTCTTATTCTTGTCCAATTAGGGTTTTTATGCAATCTTGTGCATCCAATAGGTGTGTTTGTGTCATTGGAGGAACATTTAGGTCATTTTCCTCCTCATTAGTCTTATTCTTGTCGAATTAGGGTTTTATGCAATCTTGTGCATCCAATAGGTGTGTTTGTGTCATTGGAGGAACATTTAGGTCATTTTCGTCCTCCCTAGTCTTATTCTTGTCCAATTAGGGTTTTTATGCAATCTTGTGCATCCAATAGGTGTGTTTGTGTCATTGGACGAACATTTAGGTCATTTTCGTCCTCCCTAGGCTTATTCTTGTCCAATTAGGGTTTTTAACCAATCTTGTGCATCCAATAGTTGTGTTTGTGTCATTGGAGGAACATTTAGGTCATTTTCGTCCTCCCTAGTCTTATTCTTGTCCAATTAGGGTTTTTATGCAATCTTGTGCATCCAATAGGTGTGTTTGTGTCATTGGACGAACATTTAGGTCATTTTCGTCCTCCCTAGGCTTATTCTTGTCCGATTAGGGTTTTTATATAATCTTGTGCATCCAATAGGTGTGTTTGTGTCATTGGAGGAACATTTAGGTCATTTTCGTCCTCCCTAGTCTTATTCTTGTCCAATTAGGGTTTTTATGCAATCTTGTGCATCCAATAGGTGTGTTTGTGTCATTGGACGAAAATTTAGGTCATTTTCGTCCTCCCTAGTCTTATTCTTGTCCAATTAGGGTTTTTAACCAATCTTGTGCATCTAATAAGTTCATTTGTGTCATTGGATGAACATTTAGGTCATTTTCGTCCTCCCTAGTCTTATTCTTGTCGAATTAGGTTTTTATGCAATCTTGTGCATTCAATAGGTGTGTTTGTGTCATTGGAGGAACATTTAGGTCATTTTCGTCCTCCCTAGTCTTATTCTTGTCCAATTAGGGTTTTTATGCAATCTTGTGCATCCAATAGGTGTGTTTGTGTCATTGGACGAACATTTAGGTCATTTTCGTCCTCCCTAGGCTTATTCTTGTCCAATTAGGGTTTTTAACCAACCTTGTGCATCCAATAAGTTCATTTGTGTCATTGGTTGAACATTTAGGTCATTTTCGTCCTCCCTAGGCTTATTCTTGTCCAATTAGGGTTTTTAACGAACCTTGTGCATCCAATAAGTTCATTTGTGTCATTGGTGGAACATTTAGGTCATTTACGTCCTCCCTAGTCTTATTCTTGTCCAATTAGGGTTTTTATGCAATCTTGTGCATTCAATAGGTGTGTTTGTGTCATTGGAGGAACATTTAGGTCATTTTCGTCCTCCCTAGTCTTATTCTTGTCCAATTAGGGTTTTTATGCAATCTTGTGCATCCAATAGGTGTGTTTGTGTCATTGGACGAACATTTAGGTCATTTTCGTCCTCCCTAGGCTTATTCTTGGCCAATTACGGTTTTTAACCAATCTTCTGCATCCAATAAGTTCATTTGTGTCATTGGATGAACATTTAGGTCATTTTCGTCCTCCCAAGTCTTATTCCTGTCCAATTAGGGTTTTTATGCAATCTTGTGCATCCAATAGGTGTGTTTGTGTCATTGGAGGAACATTTAGGTCATTTTCGTCCTCCCTAGTCTTATTCTTGTCCAATTAGGGTTTTTATGCAATCTTGTGCATCCAATAGGTGTGTTTGTGTCATTGGACGAACATTTAGGTCATTTTCGTCCTCCCTAGGCTTATTCTTGTCCGATTAGGGTTTTTAACCAATCTTGTGCATCCAATAAGTTCATTTGTGTCATTGGATGAACATTTAGGTCATTTTCGTCCTCCCTAGTCTTATTCTTGTCCAATTAGGGTTTTAAGCAATCTTGTGCATCCAATATGTGGGTTTGTGTCAATGGACGAACATTTAGGTCATTCTCGTTCTCCCTATGCTTATTCTTGTCCAATTAGGGTTTTTAACCAATCTTGTGCATCCAATAAGTTCATTTGTGTCATTGGATGAACATTTAGGTCATTTTCGTCCTCCCTAGTCTTATTCTTGTCCAATTAGGGTTTTTATGCAATCTTGTGCATCCAATAGGTGTGTTTGTGTCATTGGACGAACATTTAGGTCATTTTCGTCCTCCCTAGGCTTATTCTTGTCCGATTAGGGTTTTTAACCAATTTTGTGCATTCAATAAGTTCATTTGTGTCATTGGATGAACATTTAGGTAATTTTCGTCCTCCCTAGTCTTATTCTTGTCCAATTAGGGTTTTTATGCAATCTTGTGCATCCAATACGTGTGTTTGTGTCATTGGAGGAACATTTAGGTCATTTTCGTCCTCCCTAGTCTTATTCTTGTCCAATTAGGGTTTTTATGCAATCTTGTGCATCCAATAGGTGTGTTTGTGTCATTGGACGAACATTTAGGTCATTTTCGTCCTCCCTAGGCTTATTCTTGTCCAATTAGGGTTTTTAACCAACCTTGTGCATCCAATAAGTTCATTTGTGTCATTGGTTGAACATTTAGGTCATTTTCAACCTCCCTAGGCTTATTCTTGTCCAATTAGGGTTTTTAACCAATCTTGTGCATCCAATAAGTTCATTTGTGTCATTGGATGAACATTTAGGTCATTTTCGTCCTCCCTAGTCTTATTCTTGTCCAATTAGGGTTTTAAGCAATCTTGTGCATCCAATATGTGTGTTTGTGTCATTAGATGAACATTTAGGTCATTTTCGTCCTCCCTATGCTTATTCTTGTCCAATTAGGGTTTTTAACCAATCTTGTGCATCCAATAAGTTCATTTGTGTCATTGGTTGAACATTTAGGTAATTTTCGTCCTCCCTAGTCTTATTTTTGTCCAATTTGGGTTTGTAACCAATCTTGTGCATCAAATATGTGTGTTTGAGTCATTAGATGAACATTTAGGTCATTTTCGTCCTCCCTAGTCTTATTCTTGTCCAATTAGGGTTTTTATGCAATCTTGTGCATCCAATAGGTGTGTTTGTGTCATTGGACGAACATTTAGGTCATTTTCGTCCTCCCTAGGCTTATTCTTGTCCGATTAGGATTTTTAACCAATGTTGTGCATTCAATAAGTTCATTTGTGTCATTGGATGAATATTTAGGTTATTTTCGTCCTACCTAGTCTTATTCTTGTCCAATTAGGGTTTTAAGCAATCTTGTGCATCCAATATGTGGGTTTGTGTCATTGGATGAACATTTAGGTCATTTTCGTCCTCCCTATGCTTATTCTTGTCCAATTAGGGTTTTTATGCAATCTTGTGCATCCAATAGGTGTGTTTGTGTCATTGGAGGAACATTTAGGTCATTTTCGTCCTCCCTAGTCTTATTCTTGTCGAATTAGGGTTTTTATGCAATCTTGTTCATCCAATAGGTGTGTTTGTGTCATTGGAGGAACATTTAGGTCATTTTCGTCCTCCCTAGTCTTATTCTTGTCCAATTAGGGTTTTTATGCAATCTTGTGCATCCAATAGGTGTGTTTGTGTCATTGGACGAACATTTAGGTCATTTTCGTCCTCCCTAGGCTTATTCTTGTCCAAGTAGGGTTTTTAACCAATCTTGTGCATCCAATAAGTTCATTTGTGTCATTGGACGAACATTTAGGTCATTTTCGTCCTCCCTAGGCTTATTCTTGTCCAATTAGGGTTTTTAACCAACCTTGTGCATCCAATAATGTTCATTTGTGTCATTGGTTGAACATTTAGGTCATTTTTGTCTTCCCTAGGCTTATTCTTGCCCAATTAGGGTTTTTAACCCACCTTGTGTATCCAATAAGTTCATTTGTGTCATTGGTGGAACATTTAGGTCATTTACGTCCTCCCTAGTCTTATTCTTGTCCAATTAGGGTTTTTATGCAATCTTGTGCATCCAATAGGTGTGTTTGTGTCATTGGAGGAACATTTAGGTCATTTTCGTCCTCCCTGGTCTTATTCTTGTCGAATTAGGGTTTTTATGCAATCTTGTGCATCCAATAGGTGTGTTTGTGTCATTGGAGGAATATTTAGGTCATTTTCGTCCTCCCTAGGCTTATTCTTGTCCAATTAGGGTTTTTAACCAATCTTGTGCATCCAATAAGTTCATTTGTGTCATTGGATGAACATTTAGGTCATTTTCGTCCTCCCTAGGCTCATTCTTGTCCAATTAGGGTTTTTAACCAATCTTGTGCATCCAATAAGTTCATTTGTGTCATTGGATGAACATTTAGGTCATTTTCGTCCTCCCTAGTCTTATTCTTGTCCAATTAGGGTTTTTATGCAATCTTGTGTATCCAATAGGTGGGTTTGTGTCATTGCAGGAACATTTAGGTCATTTTCGTCCTCCCTAGTCTTATTCTTGTCCAATTAGGGTTTTTATGCAATCTTGTGCATCCAATAGGTGTGTTTGTGTCATTGGACGAACATTTAGGTCATTTTCGTCCTCCCTAGGCTTATTCTTGTCCAATTAGGGTTTTAAGCAATCTTGTGCATCCAATATGTGGGTTTGTGTCATTGGACGAACATTTAGGTCATTTTCGTCCTCCCTATGCTTATTCTTGTCCAATTAGGGTTTTTAACCAATCTTGTGCATCCAATAAGTTCATTTTTGTCAATGGATGAACATTTAGGTCATTTTCGTCCTCCCTAGTCTTATTCTTGTCCAATTAGGGTTTTTATGCAATCTTGTGCATCCAATAGGTGTGTTTGTGTCATTGGACGAACATTTAGGTCATTTTCGTCCTCCCTAGGCTTATTCTTGTCTAATTACGGTTTTTAACCAATCTTGTGCATCCAATAAGTGCATTTGTGTCATTGGATGAACATTTAGGTCATTTTCGTCTTACCTAGGCTTATTCTTGTCCAATTAGGGTTTTTAACCAATCTTGTGCATCCAATAAGTTCATTTGTGTCAGTAGACGAACATTTAGGTCATTTTCGTCCTCCCTAGGCTTATTCTTGTCCAATTAGGGTTTTTAACCAATCTTGTGCATCCAATAGGTGTGTTTGTGTCATTGGAGGAACATTTAGGTCATTTTCGTCCTCCCTAGTCTTATTCTTGTCCAATTAGGGTTTTTATGCAATCTTGTGCATCCAATAGGTGTGTTTGTGTCATTGGACGAACATTTGGGTCATTTTAGTCCTCCTTAGGCTTATTCTTGTCCAATTAGGGTTTTTAATCAACCTTGTGCATCCAATAAGTTCATTTTTGTCATTAGACGAACATTTAGGTCATTTTCATCCTCCCTAGGCTTATTCTTGTCCAATTAGGGTTTTTAACCAATCTTGTGCATCCAATAAGTTCATTTGTGTCATTGGATGAACATTTAGGTCATTTTCGTCCTCCCTAGGCTTATTCTTGTCCAATTAGGGTTTTTAACCAATCTTGTGCATCCAATAAGTTCATTTGTGTCATTGGATGAACATTTAGGTCATTTTCGTCCTCCCTAGGCTTATTCTTGTCCAATTAGGGTTTCTAACCAATCTTGTGCATCCAATAGGTGTATTTGTGTCATTGGATGAACATTTAGCTCATTTTCGTCCTCCCTAGGCTTATTCTTGTCCAATTAGGGTTTTTAAGCAATCTTGTGCATCCAATAAGTTCATTTGTGTCATTGGATGAACATTTAGGTCATTTTCGTCCTCCCTAGGCTTATTCTTGTCCAATTAGGGTTTTTAAGCAATCTTGTGCATCCAATAGGTGTGTTTGTGTCATTGGATGAATATTTAGGTCATTTTCGACCTCCCTAGGCTTATTCTTGTCCAATTAGGGTTTTTAACCAATCTTGTGCATCCAATAAGTTCATTTGTGTCATTGGATGAACATTTAGGTCATTTTCGTCCTCCCTAGGCTTATTCTTGTCCAATTAGGGTTTTTAACCAATCTTGTGCATCCAATAAGTTCATTTGTGTCATTGGATGAACATTTAGGTCATTTTTGTCCTCCTTAGGCTTATTCTTGTCCAATTAGGGTTTTTAACCAATCTTGTGCATCCAATAGGTGTATTTGTGTCATTGGATGAACATTTAGGTCATTTTCGTCCTCCCTAGGCTTATTCTTGTCCAATTAGGGTTTTTAAGTAATCTTGTGCATCCAATTAGTTCATTTGTGTCATTGGATGAACATTTAGGTCATTTTCGTCCTCCCTAGGCTTATTCTTGTCTAATTAGGGTTTTTAAGCAATCTTGTGCATCCAATAAGTTCATTTGTGTTATTGGATGAACATTTAGGTCGTTTTCGTCCTCCCAAGGCTTATTCTTGTCCAATTAGGGTGTTTAACCTATCTTGTGCATCCAATAGGTGTATTTGTGTCAATGGATGAACATTTAGGTCATTTTCGTCCTCCCTAGGCTTATTCTTGTCCAATTAGGGTTTTTAACCAATCTTGTGCATCCAATAAGTTCATTTGTGTCATTGGATGAACATTTAGGTCATTTTCGTCCTCCCTAGGCTTATTCTTGTCCAATTAGGGTTTTTAACCAATCTTGTGCATCCAATAGGTGTATTTGTGTCAATGGATGAACATTTAGGTCATTTTCGTCCTCCCTAGGCTTATTCTTGTCCAATTAGGGTTTTTAAGCAATCTTGTGCATCCAATAAATTCATTTGTGTCATTGGATGACCATTTAGGTCATTTTCGTCCTCCCTAGGCTTATTCTTGTCCAATTAGGGTTTTTAACCAATCTTGTGCATCCAATAAGTTCATTTGTGTCATTGGATGAACATTTAGGTCATTTTCGTCCTCCCTAGGCTTATTCTTGTCCAATTAGGGTTTTTAACCAATCTTGTGCATCCAATAGGTGTGTTTGTGTCATTGGATGAACATATGGGTCATTTTCGTACTCCCTAGGCTTATTCTTGTCCAATTAGGGTTTCTAACCAATCTTGTGCATCCAATAGGTGTATTTGTGTCATTGGATGAACATTTAGGTCATTTTCGTCCTTCCTAGGCTTATTCTTGTCTAATTAGGGTTTTTAAGCAATCTTGTGCATCCAATAAATTCATTTGTGTCATTGGATGACCATTTAGGTCATTTTCGTCCTCCCTAGGCTTATTCTTGTCCAATTAGGGTTTTTAACCAATCTTGTGCATCCAATAAGTTCATTTGTGTCATTGGATGAACATTTAGGTCATTTTCGTCCTCCCTAGGCTTATTCTTGTCCAATTAGGGTTTTTAACCAATCTTGTGCATCCAATAGGTGTGTTTGTGTCATTGGATAAACATTTAGGTCATTTTCGTTCTCCATAGGCTTATTCTTGTCCAATTAGGGTTTTTAACCAATCTTATGCATCCAATAAGTTCATTTGTGTCATTGGATGAACATTTAGGTCATTTTCGTCCTCCTTAGGCTTATTCTTGTTCAATTAGGGTTTTTAACCAATCTTGTGCATCCAATAAGTTCATTTGTGTCATTGGATGAACATTTAGGTCATTTTCGTCCTCCCTAGGCTTATTCTTGTCCAATTAGGGTTTTTAACCAATCTTGTGCATCCAATAAGTTCATTTGTGTCATTGGATGAACATTTAGGTCATTTTCGTCCTCCCTAGGCTTATTCTTGTCCAATTAGCGTTTTTAACCAATCTTGTGCATCCAATAAGTTCATTTGTGTAATTGGATGAACATTTAGGTCATTTTCGTCCTCCCTAGTCTTATTCTTGTCCAATTAGGGTTTTAAGCAATCTTGTGCATCCAATATGTGTGTTTGTGTCATTGGATGAACATTTAGGTCATTTTCGTCCTCCCTATGCTTATTCTCTTCCAATTAGGGTTTTTAACCAATCTTGTGCATCCAATAAGTTCATTTGTGTCATTGGATGAACATTTAGGTCATTTTCGTCCTCCCTAGGCTTGTTCTTGTCCAATTAGGGTTTTTATGCAATCTTGTGCATCCAATAGGTGTGTTTGTGTCATTGGACGAACATTTAGGTCATTTTCGTCCTCCCTAGGCTTATTCTTGTCCAATTAGGGTTTTTATGCAATCCTTTGCATCCAATAGGTGTGTTTGTGTCATTGGACGAACATTTAGGTCATTTTCTTCCTCCCTAGGCTTATTCATGTCCAATTAGGGTTTTTAACCAACCTTGTGCATCCCATAAAGTTCATTTGTGTCATTGGTTGAATATTTAGGTCATTTTCGTCCTCCCTAGGCTTATTCTTGTCCAATTAGGGTTTTTAACCAACCTTGTGTATCCAATAAGTTCATTTGTGTCATTGGTGGAACATTTAGGTCATTTACGTCCTCCCTAGTCTTATTCTTGTCCAATTAGGGTTTTTATGCAATGTTGTGCATCCAATAGGTGTGTTTGTGTCATTGGAGGAACATTTAGGTCATTTTCGTCCTCCCTAGTCTTATTCTTGTTGAATTAGGGTTTTTATGCAATCTTGTGCATCCAATAGGTGTGTTTGTGTCATTGGAGGGACGTTTAGGTCATTTTCGTCCTCCCTAGTCTTGTTCTTGTCCAATTAGGGTTTTTATGCAATCTTGTGCATCCAAAAGGTGTGTTTGTTTCATTGGACGAACATTTAGGTCATTTTCGTCCTCCCTAGGCTTATTCTTGTCCAATTAGGGTTTTTAACCAGTCTTGTGCATCCAATAAGTTCATTTGTGTCATTGGATGATCATTTAGGTCATTTTCGTCCTCCCTAGTCTTATTCTTGTCGAATTAGGGTTTTTATGCAATCTTGTGCTTCCAATAGGTGTGTTTGTGTCATTGGAGGAACATTTAGGTCATTTTCGTCCTCCCTAGTCTTATTCTTGTCTAATTAGGGTTTTTATGCAATCTTGTGCATCCAATAGGTGTGTTTGTGTCATTGGACGAACATTTAGGTCATTTTCGTCCTCCCTCGGCTTATTCTTGTCCAATTAGGGTTTTTAACCAATCTTGTGCATCCAATAAGTTCATTTGTGTCATTGGATGAACATTTAGGTCATTTTCGTCCTCCCTAGTCTTATTCTTGTCCAATTAGGGTTTTTATGCAATCTTGTGCATCCAATAGGTGTGTTTGTGTCATTGGACGAACATTTAGGTCATTTTCGTCCTCCCTAGGCTTATTCTTGTCCAATTAGGGTTTTTAACCAATCTTGTGCATCCAATAAGTTCATTTGTGTCATTAAATGAACATTTAGGTCATTTTCGTCCTCCCTAGGCTTATTCTTGTCCAATTAGGGTTTTTAACCAATCTTGTGCATCCAATAAGTTCATTTGTGTCATTGGATGAACATTTAGGTCATTTTCGTCCTCCCTAGTCTTATACTCGTCCAATTAGGGTTTTTATGCAATCTAGTGCATCCAATAGGTGTGTTTGTGTCATTGGAGGAACATTTAGGTCATTTTCGTCTTCCCTAGTCTTATTCTTGTCCAATTAGGGTTTTTATGCAATCTTGTGCATCCAATAGGTGTGTTTGTGTCATTGGACGAACATTTAGGTCATTTTCGTCCTCCCTAGGCTTATTCTTGTCCGATTAGGGTTTTTATATAATCTTGTGCATCCAATAGGTGTGTTTGTGTCATTGGAGGAACATTTAGGTCATTTTCGTCCTCCCTAGTCTTATTCTTGTCCAATTAGGGTTTTTATGCAATCTTGTGCATCCAATAGGTGTGTTTGTGTCATTGGACGAACATTTAGGTCATTTTCGTCCTCCCTAGGCTTCTTCTTGTCCAATTGGGGTTTTCAACAAATCTTGTGCATCCAATAAGTTAATTTGTGTCATTGGATGAACATTTAGGTCATTTTCGTCCTCCCTAGGCTTATTCTTGTCGAATTAGGGTTTTTAACCAATCTTGTGCATCCAATAAGTTCATTTGTGTCAGTGGATGAACATTTAGGTCATTTTCGTCCTCCCTAGTCTTATTCTTGTCCAATTAGGATTTTAAGCAATCTTGTGCATCCAATATGTGGGTTTGTGCCATTGGATGAACATTTAGGTCATTTTCGTCCTCCCTATGCTTATTCTTGTCCAATTAGGGTTTTTAACCAATCTTGTGCATCCAATAAGTTCATTTGTGTCATTGGATGAACATTTAGGTCATTTTCATCCTCCCTAGTCTTATTCTTGTCCAATTAGGGTTTTTATGCAATCTTGTGCATCCAATAGGTGTGTTTGTGTCATTGGACGAACATTTAGGTCATTTTCGTCCTCCCTAGGCTTATTCTTGTCTGATTAGGGTTTTTAACCAATCTCGTGCATTCAATAAGTTCATTTGTGTCATTGGATGAACATTTAGGTCATTTTCGTCCTCCCTAGTCTTATTCTTGTCCAATTAGGGTTTTTATGCAATCTTGTGCATCCAATAGGTGTGTTTGTGTCATTGGAGGAACATTTAGGTCATTTTCGTCCTCCCTAGTCTTATTCTTGTCCAATTAGGGTTTTTATGCAATCTTGTGCATCCAATAGGTGTGTTTGTGTCATTCGAAGAACATTTAGGTCATTTTTGTCCTCCCTAGGCTTATTCTTGTCCGATTAGGGTTTTTAACCAATCTTGTGCATTCAATAAGTTCATTTGTGTCATTGGATGAACATTTAGGTCATTTTCGTCCTCCCTAGTCTTATTCTTGTCCAATTAGGGTTTTAAGCAATCTTTTGCATCCAATATGTGGGTTTGTGTCATTGGATGAACGTTTAGGTCATTTTTGTCCTCCCTATGCTTATTCTTGTCCAATTAGGGTTTTTAACCAATCTTGTGCATCCAATAAGTTCATTTGTGTCCTTGGTTGAACATTTAGGTCATTTTCGTCCCCCTAGTCTTATTCTTGTCCAATTAGGGTTTTTATGCAATCTTGTGCATCCAATAGGTGTGTTTGTGTCATTGGACGAACATTTAGGTCATTTTCGTCCTCCCTAGGCTTATTCTTGTCCAATTAGGGTTTTTAACCAATCTTGTGCATCCAATAAGTTCATTTGTGTCATTGGATGAACATTTAGGTCATTTTCGTCCTCCCTAGTCTTATTCTTGTCCAATTAGGGTTTTTATGCAATCTTGTGCATCCAATAGGTGTGTTTGTGTCATTGGACGAACATTTAGGTCATTTTCGTCCTCCCTAGGCTTATTCTTGTCCAATTAGGGTTTTTAACCAATCTTGTGCATCCAATAAGTACATTTGTGTCATTGGATGAACATTTAAGTCATTTTCGTCCTCCCTAGTCTTATTCTTGTCCAATTAGGGTTTTTATGCAATCTTGTGCATCCAATAGGTGTGTTTGTGTCATTGGAGGAACATTTAGGTCATTTTCGTCCTCCCTAGGCTTATTCTTGTCCAATTAGGGTTTTTATGCAATCCTTTGCATCCAATAGGTGTGTTTGTGTCATTGGACGAACATTTAGGTCATTTTCGTCCTCCCTAGGCTTATTCTTGTTCAATTAGGGTTTTTAACCAACCTTGTGCATCCAATAAAGTTCATTTGTGTCATTGGTTGAACATTTAGGTCATTTTCGTCCTCCCTAGGCTTATTCTTGTCCAATTAGGGTTTTTAACCAACCTTGTGTATCCAATAAGTTTATTTGTGTAATTGGTGGAACATTTAGGTCATTTACGTCCTCCCTAGTCTTATTCTTGTCCAATTAGGGTTTTTATGCAATCTCGTGCATCCAATAGGTGTGTTTGTGTCATTGGAGGAACATTTAGGTCATTTTCGTCCTCCCTAGGCTTATTCTTGTCCAATTAGGGTTTTTATGCAATCTTGTGCATCCAATAAGTTCATTTGTGTCATTGGACGAACATTTAGGTCATTTTCGTCCTCCCTAGGCTTATTCTGGTCCAATTAGGGTTTTTAACCAATCTTATGCATCCAATAAGTTCATTTGTGTCATTGGATGAACATTTAGGTCATTTTCGTCCTCCCTAGGCTTATTCTTGTCCAATTAGGGTTTTTATGCAATGTTGTGCATCCAATAGGTGTGTTTGTGTCATTGGACGAACATTTAGGTCATTTTCGTCCTCCCTAGGCTTATTCTTGTCCAATTAGGGTTTTTATGCAATCCTTTGCATCCAATAGGTGTGTTTGTGTCATTGGACGAACATTTAGGTCATTTTCGTCCTCCCTAGGCTTATTCTTGTTCAATTAGGGTTTTTAACCAACCTTGTGCATCCAATAAAGTTCATTTGTGTCATTGGTTGAACATTTAGGTCATTTTCGTCCTCCCTAGGCTTATTCTTGTCCAATTAGGGTTTTTAACCAACCTTGTGTATCCAATAAGTTCATTTGTGTCATTGGTGGAACATTTAGGTCATTTACGTCCTCCCTAGTCTTATTCTTGTCCAATTAGGGTTTTTATGCAATCTTGTGCATCCAATAGGTGTGTTTGTGTCATTGGAGGAACATTTAGGTCATTTTCGTCCTCCCTAGTCTTATTCTTGTCCAATTAGGGTTTTTATGCAATCTTGTGCATCCAATAGGTGTGTTTGTGTCAATGGAGGAACATTTAGGTCATTTTCGTCCTCCCTAGTCTTATTCTTGCCCAATTAGGGTTTTTATGCAATCTTGTGCATCCAATAGGTGTGTTTGTGTCATTGGAAGAACATTTAGGTCATTTTCGTCCTCCCTAGGCTTATTCTTGTCCGATTAGGGTTTTTAACCAATCTTGTGCATTCAATAAGTTCATTTGTGTCATTGGATGAACATTTAGGTCATTTTCGTCCTCCCTAGTCTTATTCTTGTCCAATTAGGGTTTAAAGCAATCTTGTGCATCCAATATGTGGGTTTGTGTCATTGGATGAACGTTTAGGTCATTTTCGTCCTCCCTATGCTTATTCTTGTCCAATTAGGGTTTTTAACCAATCTTGTGCATCCAATAAGTTCATTTGTGTCATTGGATGAACATTTAGGTCATTTTCATCCTCCCTAGTCTTATTCTTGTCCAATTAGGGTTTTTATGCAATCTTGTGCATCCAATAGGTGTGTTTGTGTCATTGGACGAACTTTTAGGTCATTTTCGTCCTCCTTAGGCTTATTCTTGTCCAATTAGGGTTTTTAACCAATCTTGTGCATCCAATAAGTTCATTTGTGTCATTGGATGAACATTTAGGTCATTTTCGTCCTCCCTAGTCTTATTCTTGTCCAATTAGGGTTTTTATGCAATCTTATTCCTCCAATAGGTGTGTTTGTGTCATTGTAGGAACATTTAGGTCATTTTCGTCCTCCCTAGTTTTATTCTTGTCCAATTAGGGTTTTTATGCAATCTTGTGCATCCAATAGGTGTGTTTGTGTCATTGGACGAACATTTAGGTCATTTTCGTCCTCCCTAGGCTTATTCTTGTCCAATTAGGGTTTTTAACCAATCTTGTGCATCCAATAAGTTCATTTGTGTCACTGGATTAACATTTAGGTCATTTTCGTCCTCCCTAGGCTTATTCTTGTCCAATTAGGGTTTTTAACCAATCTTGTGCATCCAATAAGTTCATTTGTGTCATTGGATGAACATTTAGGTCATTTTCGTCCTCCCAAGCCTTATTCTTGTCCAATTAGGGTTTTTAACCAATCTTGTGCATCCAATAAGTTCATTTGTGTCATTGGATGAACATTTAGGTCATTTTCGTCCTCCCTAGGCTTATTCTTGTCCAATTAGGGTTTTTAACCAATCTTGTGCATCCAATAAGTTCATTTGTGTCATTGGATGAACATTTAGGTCATTTTCGTCCTCCCTAGTCTTATTCTTGTCCAATTAGGGTTTTTATGCAATCTTGTGCATCCAATAGGTGTGATTGTGTCATTGGACGAATATTTAGGTCATTTTCGTCCTCCCTAGGCTTATTCTTGTCCAATTAGGGTTTTTATGCAATCTTGTGCATCCAATTGGTGTGTTTGTGTCATTGGACGAACATTTAGGTCATTTTCGTCCTCCCTAGGCTTATTCTTGTTCAATTAGGGTTTTAACTAACCTTGTGCATCCAATAAGTTCATTTGTGTCATTGGTTGAACATTTAGGTCATTTTCGTCCTCCCTAGGCTTATTCTTGTCCAATTAGGGTTTTTAACCAACCTTGTGCATCCAATAAGTTCATTTGTGTCATTGGAGGAACATTTAGGTCATTTTCGTCTTCCCTAGTCTTATTCTTGTCCAATTAGGGTTTTTATGCAATCTTGTGCATCCAATAGATGTGTTTGTTTCATTGGACGAACATTTAGGTCATTTTCGTCCTCCCTAGGCTTATTCTTGTCCAATTAGGGTTTTTAACCAATCTTGTGCATCCAATAAGTTCATTTGTGTCATTGGATGAACATTTAGGTCATTTTCGTCCTCCCTAGGCTTATTCTTGTCCAATTAGGGTTTTTAACCAATCTTGTGCATCCAATAAGTTCATTTGTGTCATTGGATGAACATTTAGGTCATTTTCGTCCTCCCTAGTCTTATTCTTGTCGAATTAGGGTTTTATGCAATCTTGTGCATCCAATAGGTGTGTTTGTGTCATTGGAGGAACATTTAGGTCATTTTGGTCCTCCCTAGTTTTATTCTTATCCAATTAGGGTTTTTATGCAATCTTGTGCATCCAATAGGTGTGTTTGTGTCATTGGACGAACATTTAGGTCATTTTCGTCCTCCCTAGGCTTATTCTTGTCCAATTAGGGTTTTTAACCAATCTTGTGCATCCAATAAGTTCATTTGTGTCATTGGATGAACATTTAGGTCATTTTCGTCCTCCCTAGTCTTATTCTTGTCGAATTAGGGTTTTTATGCAATCTTGTGCATCCAATAGGTGTGGTTGTGTCATTGGAGGAACATTTAGGTCATTTTCGTCCTCCCTAGTCTTATTCTTGTCCAATTAGGGTTTTTATGCAATCTTGTGCATCCAATAGGTGTGTTTGTGTCATTGGACGAACATTTAGGTCATTTTCGTCCTCCCTAGGCTTATTCTTGTCCAAGTAGGGTTTTTAACCAATCTTGTGCATCCAATAAGTTCATTTGTGTCATTGGATGAACATTTAGGCCATTTTCGTCCTCCATAGTCTTATTCTTGTCCAATTAGGGTTTTTATGCAATCTTGTGCATCCAATAGATGTGTTGGTGTCATTGGAGGAACATTTAGGTCATTTTCGTCCTCCCTAGTCTTATTCTTGTCCAATTAGGGTTTTTATGCAATCTTGTGCATCCAATAGGTGTGTTTGTGTCATTGGACGAACATTTAGGTCATTTTCGTCCTCCCTAGGCTTATTCTTGTCCAATTAGGGTTTTTAACCAATCTTGTGCATCCAATAAGTTCATTTGTGTGATTCGATGAACATTTAGGTCATTTTCGTCCTCCATAGTCTTATTCTTGCCCAATTAGGATTTTAAGCAATCTTGTGCATCCAATATGTGTGTTTGTGTCATTGGATGAACATTTAGGTAATTTTCGTCCTCCCTATGCTTATTCTTGTCCAATTAGGGTTTTTAACCAATCTTGTGCATGCTATAAGTTCATTTGTGTCATTGGATGAACATTTAGGTCATTTTCGTCCTCCCTAGTCTTATTCTTGTCCAATTAGGGTTTTTATGCAATCTTGTGCATCCAATAGGTGTGTTTGTGTCATTGGACGAACATTTAGGTCATTTTCGTCCTCCCTAGGCTTATTCTTGTCCAATTAGGGTTTTTAACCAATCTTGTGCATCCAATAAGTTCAATTGTGTCATTGGATGAACATTTAGGTCATTTTCGTCCACCCTAGGCTTATTCTTGTCCAATTAGGGTTTTTAACCAATCTTGTGCATCCAATAAGTTCATTTGTGTCATTGGATGAACATTTAGGTCATTTTCTTCCTCCCTAGGCTTATTCTTGTCCAATTAGGGTTTTTAACCAATCTTGTGCATCCAATAGGTGCGTTAGTGTCATTGGACGAACATTTAGGTCATTTTCGTCCTCCCTAGGCTTATTCTTGTCCAATTAGGGTTTTTAACCAATCTTGTGCATCCAATAAGTTCATTTGTGTCATTGGATGAACATTTAGGTCATTTTCGTCCTCCCTAGGCTTATTCTTGTCCAATTAGGGTTTTTAACCAATCTTGTGCATCCAATAAGTTCATTTGTGTCATTGGATGAACATTTAGGTCATTTTCGTCCTCCCTAGTCTTATTCTTGTCCAATTAGGGTTTTTACGCAATCTTGTGCATCCAATAAGTTCATTTGTGTCATTGGATGAACATTTAGGTCATTTTCGTCCTCCCTAGTCTTATTCTTGTCCAATTAGGGTTTTTATGCAATCTTGTGCATCCAATAGGTGTGTTTGTGTCATCGGAGGAACATTTAGGTTATTTTCGTCCTCCCTAGTCTTATTCTTGTCCAATTAGGGTTTTTATGCAATCTTGTTCATCCAATAGGTGTGTTTGTGTCATTGGACGAACATTTAGGTCATTTTCGTCCTTCCTAGGCTTATTCTTGTCCAATTAGGGTTTTTAACCAATCTTGTGCATCCAATAAGTTCATTTGTGTCATTGGATGAACATTTAGGTCATTTTCGTCCTCCCTAGTCTTATTCTTGTCGAATTAGGGTTTTTGTGCAATCTTGTGCATCCAATAGGTGTGTTTGTGTCATTGGAGGAACATTTAGGTCATTTTCGTCCTCCCTAGTTTTATTCTTATCCAATTAGGGTTTTTATGCAATCTTGTGCATCCAATAGGTGTGTTTGTGTCATTGGACGAACATTTAGGTCATTTTCGTCCTCCCTAGGCTTATTCTTGTCCAATTAGGGTTTTTAACCAATCTTGTGCATCCAATAAGTTCATTTGTGTCATTGGATGAACATTTAGGTCATTTTCGTCCTCCCTAGTCTTATTCTTGTCCAATTAGTGTTTTTAACCAACCTTGTGCATCCAATAAGTTCATTTGTGTCATTGGTGGAACATTTAGGTCATTTACGTCCTCCCTAGTCTTATTCTTGTCCAATTAAGGTTTTTAACCAATCTTGTGCATCCAATAAGTTCATTTGTGTCATTAGATGAACATTTAGGTCATTTTCGTCCTCCCTAGTCTTATTCTTGTCCAATTAGGGTTTTATGCAATCTTGTGCATCCAATAGGTGTGTTTGTGTCATTGGACGAACATTTAGGTCATTTTCGTCCTCCCTAGGCTTATTCTTGTCCAATTAGGGTTTTTAACCAATCTTGTGCATCCAATAAGTTCATTTGTGTCATTGGATGAACATTTAGGTCATTTTCGTCCTCCCTAGTCTTATTCTTGTCCAATTAGGGTTTTAAGCAATCTTGTGCATCCAATATGTGGGTTTGTGTCATTGGATGAACGTTTAGGTCATTTTCGTCCTCTCTATGCTTATTCTTGTCCAATTAGGGTTTTTAACCAATCTTGTGCATCCAATAAGTTCATTTGTGTCATTGGACGAACATTTAGGTCATTTTCGTCCTTCCTAGTCTTATTCTTGTCCAATTAGGGTTTTTATGCAATCTTGTGCATCCAATAGGTGTGTTTGTGTCATTGGACGAACATTTAGGTCATTTTCGTCCTCCCTAGGCTTATTCTTGTCCAATTAGGGTTTTTAACCAATCTTGTGCATCCAATAAGTTCATTTGTGTCATTGGATGAACATTTAGGTCATTTTCGTCCTCCCTAGTCTTATTCTTGTCCAATTAGGGTTTTTATGCCATCTTGTGCATCCATTAGGTGTGTTTGTGTCATTGGACGAACATTTAGGTCATTTTCGTCCTCCCTAGGCTTATTCTTGTCCAATTAGGGTTTTTATGCAATCTTGTGCATCCAATAGGTGTGTTTGTGTCATTGGACGAACATTTAGGTCATTTTCGTCCTCCCTAGGCTTATTCTTGTCCAATTAGGGTTTTTAACCAATCTTGTGCATCCAATAAGTTCATTTGAGTCATTGGATGAACATTTAGGTCATTTTCGTCATTCCTAGTCTTATTCTTGTCCAATTAGGGTTTTAAGCAATCTTGTGCATCCAATATGTGTGTTTGTGTCATTGGATGAACATTTAGGTCATTTTCGTCCTCCCTATGCTTATTCTTGTCCAATTAGGGTTTTTAACCAATCTTGCGCATCCAATAAGTTCATTTGTGTCATTGGATGAACATTTAGGTCATTTTCGTCCTCCCTAGGCTTATTCTTGTCCAATTAGGGTTTTTATGCAATCTTGTGCATCCAATAGGTGTGTTTGTGTCATTGGACGAACATTTAGGTCATTTTCGTCCTCCCTAGTCTTATTCTTGTCCAATTAGGATTTTTTATGCAATCTAGTGCATCCAATAGGTGTGTTTGTGTCATTGGACGAACATTTAGGTCATTTTCGTCCTCCCTAGGCTTATTCTTGTCCAATTAGGGTTTTTAACCAATCTTGTGCATCCAATAAGTTCATTTGTGTCATTGGATGAACATTTAGGTCATTTTCGTCCTCCCTAGGCTTTTTCTTGTCCAATTAGGGTTTTTAACCAATCTTGTGCATCCAATAAGTTCATTTGTGTCATTGGATGAACATTTAGGTCATTTTCGTCTTCCCTAGGCTTATTCTTTTACAATTAGGGTTTTTAACCAACCTTGTGCATCCAATAAGTTCATTTGTGTAATTGGATGAACATTTCGGTCATTTTCGTCCTCACTAGGCTTATTCTTGTCCAATTAGGGTTTTTATGCAATCTTGTGCATCCAATAGGTGTGTTTGTGTCATTGGACGAACATTTAGGTCATTTTCGTCCTCCCTAGGCTTATTCTTGTCCAATTAGGGTTTTTAACCAATCTTGTGCATCCAATAGGTGTGTTTGTGTCATTGGAGGTACATTTAGGTCATTTTCGTCCTCCCTATGCTTATTCTTGTCCAATTAGGGTTTTTATGCAATCTTGTGCATCCAATAGGTGTATTTGTGTCATTGGACGAACATTTAGGTCATTTTCGTCGTCCCTAGGCTTATTCTTGTCCAATTATGGTTTTTAACCAACCTTGTGCATCCAATAAGTTCATTTGTGTCATTGGATGAACATTTAGGTCATTTTCGTCCTCCCTAGTCTTATTCTTGTCCAATTAGGGTTTTTATGCAATCTTGTGCATCCAATAGGTGTGTTTGTGTCATTGGACGAACATTTAGGTCATTTTCGTCCTCCCTAGGCTTATTCTTGTCCAATTAGGGTTTTTAACCAATCTTGTGCATCCAATAGGTGTGTTTGTGTCATTGGAGAAACATTTAGGTCATTTTCGTCCTCCCTAGTCTTATTCTTGTTCAATTTGGGTTTTTATGCAATCTTGTGCATCCAATAGGTGTGTTTGTGTCATTGGACGAACATTTAGGTCATTTTCATCCTCCCTATGCTTATTCTTGTCCAATTAGGGTTTTTAACCAATCTTGTGCATCCAATAGGTGTTTTTGTGTCATTGGAGGAACATTTAGGTCATTTTCGTCCTCCCTAGTCTTATTCTTGTCCAATTAGGGTTTTTATGCAATCTTGTGCATCCAATAGGTGTGTTTGTGTCATTGGACGAACATTTAGGTCATTTTTGTCCTCCCTATGCTTATTCTTGGCCAATTAGGGTTTTTAACCAATCTTGTGCATCCAATAAGTTCATTTGTGTCATTGGATGAACATTTAGGTCATTTTCGTCCTCCCTAGGCTTATTCTTGTCCAATTAGGGTTTTTATGCAATCTTGTGCATCCAATAGGTGTGTTTGTGTCATTGGACGAACATTTAGGTCATTTTCGTCCTCCCTAGGCTTATTCTTGTCCAATTAGGGTTTTTAACCAATCTTGTGCATCCAATAAGTTCATTTGTGTCATTGGATGAACATTTAAGTCATTTTCGTCCTCCCTAGTCTTATTCTTGTCCAATTAGGGTTTTTATGCAATCTTGTGCATCTAATAGGTGTGTTTGTGTCATTGGAGGAACATTTAGGTCATTTTCGTCCTCCCTAGTCTTATTATTGTCCAATTAGGGTTTTTATGCAATCTTGTGCATCCAATAGGTGTGTTTGTGTCATTGGACGAACATTTAGGTCATTTTCGTCCTCCCTAGGCTTATTCTTGTCCAATTAGGGTTTTTAACCAATCTTGTGCATCCAATAAGTTCATTTGTGTCATTGGATGAACATTTAGGTCATTTTCGTCATCCCTAGTCTTATTCTTGTCCAATTAGGGTTTTAAGCAATCTTGTGCATCCAATATGTGTGTTTGTGTCATTGGATGAACATTTAGGTCATTTTCGTCCTCCCTATGCTTATTCTTGTCCAATTAGGGTTTTTATCCAATCTTGTGCATCCAATAAGTTCATTTGTGTCATTTGATGAACATTTAGGTCATTTACGTCCTCCCTAGGCTTATTCTTGTCCAATTAGGGTTTTAAGCAATCTTGTGCATCCAATATGTGTGTTTGTGTCATTGGATGAACATTTAGGTAATTTTCGACCTCCCTATGCTTATTCTTGTCCAATTAGGGTTTTTAACCAATCTTGTGCATACAATGAGTTCATTTGTGTCATTGGATGAACATTTAGGTCATTTTCGTCCTCCCTAGTCTTATTCTTGTCCAATTAGGGTTTTTATTCAATCTTGTGCATCCAATAGGTGTGTTTTCGTCCTCCCTAGTCTTATTGTTGTCCAATTAGAGTTTTTATGCAATCTTGTGCATCCAATAGGTGTGTTTGTGTCATTGGAGGAACATTTAGGTCATTTTCGTCCTCCCTAGTCTTATTCTTGTCGAATTAGGGTTTTTATGCAATCTTGTGCATCCAATAGGTGTGTTTGTGTCATTGGTCGAACATTTAGGTCATTTTCGTCCTCCCTAGGCTTATTCTTGTCCAATTAGGGTTTTTAACCAATCTTGTGCATCCAATAAGTTCATTTGTGTCATTGGATGAACATTTAGGTCATTTTCGTCCTCCCTAGTCTTATTCTTGTCCAATTCGGGTTTTTATGCAATCTTGTGCATCCAATAGGTGTGTTTGTGTCATTGGAGGAACATTTAGGTCATTTTCGTCCTCCCTAGTCTTATTCTTGTCTAATTAGGGTTTTTATGCAATCCTGTGCATCCAATAGGTGTGTTTGTGTCATTGGACGAACATTTAGGTCATTTTCGTCCTCCCTAGGCTTATTCTTGTCCAATTAGGGTTTTTAACCAATCTTGTGCATCCAATAAGTTCATTTGTGTCATTGGATGAACATTTAGGTCATTTTCGTCCTCCCTAGTCTTATTATTGTCTAATTAGGGTTTTTATGCAATCTTGTGCATCCAATAGGTGTGTTTGTGTCATTGGAGGAACATTTAGGTCATTTTCGTCCTCCCTAGTCTTATTCTTGTCCAATTAGGGTTTTTATGCAATCTTGTGCATCCAATAGGTGTGTTTGTGTCATTGGACGAACATTTAGGTCATTTTCGTCCTCCCTAGGCTTATTTTTGTCCGATTAGGGTTTTTAGGCAATCCTGTGCATCCAATAGGTGTGTTTGTGTCATTGGACGAACATTTAGGTCATTTTCGTCCTCCCTAGGCTTATTCTTGTCCAATTTGGGTTTTTAACCAACCTTGTGCATTCATTAAGTTCATTTGTGTCATTGGTTGAACATTTAGGTCATTTTCGTCCTCCCTAGGCTTATTCTTGTCCAATTAGGGTTTTTAACCAACCTTGTGCATCAAATAAGTTCATTTGTGTCATGGGTGGAACATTTAGGTCATTTACGTCCTCCCTAGTCTTATTCTTGTCCAATTAGGGTTTTTATGCAATCTTGTGCATCCAATAGGTGTGTTTGTGTCATTGGACGAACATTTAGGTCATTTTCGTCCTCCCTAGGCTTATTCTGGTCCAATTAGGGTTTTTAACCAATCTTGTGCATCCAATAAGTTCATTTGTGTCATTGGATGATTATTTAGGTCATTTTCGTCCTCCCTAGGCTTATTTTTGTCCAATTATGGTTTTTAACCAATCTTGTGCTTCCAATAAGTTCATTTTTGTCATTGGATGAACATTTAGGTCATTTTCGTCCTCCCTAGGCTTATTCTTGTCCAATTAGGGTTTTTATGCAATCTTGTGCATCCAATAGGTGTGTTTGTGTCATTGGACGAACATTTAGGTCATTTTCGTCCTCCCTAGGCTTATTCTTGTCCAATTAGGGTTTTTAACCAATCTTGTGCATCCAATAAGTTCATTTGTGTCATTGGATGAACATTTAGGTCATTTTCGTCATCCCTAGTCTTATTCTTGTCCAATTAGGGTTTTAAGCAATCTTGTGCATCCAATATGTGTGTTTGTGTCATTGGATGAACATTTAGGTCATTTTCGTCCTCCCTATGCTTATTCTTGTCCAATTAGGGTTTTTAACCAATCTTGTGCATCCAATAAGTTCATTTTGATTCATTGGATGAACATTTAGGTCATTTACGTCCTCCCTAGGCTTATTCTTGTCCAATTAGGGTTTTTAACCAATCTTGTGTATCCAATAAGTTCATTAGTGTCATTGGTGGAACATTTAGGTCATTTACGTCCTCCCTAGTCTTATTTTTGTCCAATTAGGGTTTTTATGCAATCTTGTGCATCCAATAGGTGTATTTGTGTCATTGGAGGAACATTTAGGTCATTTTCGTCCTCCCTAGTCTTATTCTTGTCGAATTAGGGTTTTTATGCAATCTTGTGCATCCAATAGGTGTGTTTGTGTCATTGGAGGGACATTTAGGTCATTTTCGTCCTCCCTAGTCTTATTCTTGTCCAATTAGGGTTTTTATGCAATCTTGTGCATCCAATAGGTGTGTTTGTGTCATTGGACGAACATTTAGGTCATTTTCGTCCTCCCTAGGCTTATTCTTGTCCAATTAGGGTTTTTAACCAATCT
>JBBPBR010000286.1:0-24360 GCA_037974775.1 Cicer pinnatifidum
CCTAGTCTTATTCTTGTCCAATTAGGGTTTTTATGCAATCTTGTGCATCCAATAGGTGTGTTTGTGTCATTGGAGGAACATTTAGGTCATTTTCGTCCTCCCTAGTCTTATTCTTGTCGAATTACGGTTTTTATGCAATCTTGTGCATCCAATAGGTGTATTTGTGTCATTGGAGGAACATTTAGGTCATTTTCGTCCTCCCTAGTCTTATACTTGTCCAATTAGGGTTTTTAACCAATCTTGTGCATCCAATAAGTTCATTTGTGTCATTGGACGAACATTTAGGTCATTTTCGTCCTCCCTAGGCTTATTCTTGTCCAAGTAGGGTTTTTAACCAATCTTGTGCATCCAATAAGTTCATTTGTGTCATTGGATGAACATTTAGGTCATTTTCGTCCTCCCTGGTCTTATTCGTGTCGAATTAGGGTTTTTATGCAATCTTGTGCATCCAATAGGTGTGTTTGTGTCATTGGAGGAACATTTAGGTCATTTTCGTCCTCCCTAGTCTTATTCTTGTCCAATTAGGGTTTTTATGCAATCTTGTGCATCCAATAGGTGTTTTTGTGTCATTGGAGGAACATTTAGGTCATTTTCGTCCTCCCTAGTCTTATACTTGTCCAATTAGGGTTTTTATGCAATCTTTTGCATCCAATAGGTGTGTTTGTGTCATTGGACGAACATTTAGGTCATTTTCGTCCTCCCTAGGCTTATTCTTGTCCAAGTAGGGTTTTTAACCAATCTTGTGCATCCAATAAGTTCATTTGTGTCATTGGACGAACATTTAGGTCATTTTCGTCCTCCCTAGTCTTATTCTTGTCCAATTAGGGTTTTAACCAACCTTGTGCATCCAATAGGTGTGTTTGTGTCATTGGAGGAACATTTAGGTCATTTTCGTCCTCCCTAGTTTTATTCTTGTCGAATTAGGGTTTTTATGCAATCTTGTGCATCCAATAGGTGTGTTTGTGTCATTGGACGAACATTTAGGTCATTTTCGTCCTCCCTAGTCTTATTCTTGTCCAATTAGGGTTTTTATGCAATCTTGTGCATCCAATAGGTGTGTTTGTGTGTCATTGGACGAACATTTAGGTCATTTTCGTCCTCCCTAGGCTTATTCTTGTCCGATTAGGGTTTTTAACTAATCTTGTGCATTCAATAAGTTCATTTGTGTCATTTGATGAACATTTAGGTCATTTTCGTCCTCCCTAGTCTTATTCTTGTCCAATTAGGGTTTTAAGCAATCTTGTGCATCCAATATGTGGGTTTCTGTCATTGGATGAACGTTTAGGTCATTTTGGTCCTCCCTATGCTTATTCTTGTCCAATTAGGGTTTTTAACCAATCTTGTGCATCCAATAAGTTCATTTGTGTCATTGGATGAACATTTAGGTCATTTTCGTCCTCCCTAGTCTTATTCGTGTCGAATTAGGGTTTTTATGCAATCTTGTGCATCCAATAGGTGTGTTTGTGTCATTGGAGGAACATTTAGGTCATTTTCGTCCTCCCTAGTCTTATTCTTGTCCAATTAGGGTTTTTATGCAATCTTGTGCATCCAATAGGTGTTTTTGTGTCATTGGACGAACATTTAGGTCATTTTCGTCCTCCCTATGCTTATTCTTGTCCAATTAGGGTTTTTAACCAATCTTGTGCATCCAATAAGTTCATTTGTGTCATTGGACGAACATTTAGGTCATTTTCGTCCTCCCTAGGCTTATTCTTGTCCAAGTAGGGTTTTTAACCAATCTTGTGCATCCAATAAGTTCATTTGTGTCATTGGATGAACATTTAGGTCATTTTCATCCTCCCTAGTCTTATTCTTGTCGCATTAGGGTTTTTATGCAATCTTGTGCATCCAATAGGTGTGTTTGTGTCATTAAAGGAACATTTAGGTCATTTTCGTCCTCCCTAGTCTTATTCTTGTCCAATTAGGGTTTTTATGCAATCTTGTGCATCCAATAGGTGTGTTTGTGTCATTGGACGAACATTTAGGTCATTTTCGTCCTCCCTAGGCTTATTCTTGTCCGATTAGGGTTTTTAACCAATCTTGTGCATCCAATAAGTTCATTTGTGTCATTTGATGAACATTTAGGTCATTTTCGTCCTCCCTAGGCTTGTTCTTGTCCAATTTGGGTTTTTATGCAATCTTGTGCATCCAATAGGTGTGTTTGTGTCATTGGACGAACATTTAGGTCATTTTCGGCCTCCCTATGCTTATTCTTGTCCAATTAGGGTTTTTATGCAATCCTTTGCATCCAATAGGTGTGTTTGTGTCATTGGACGAACATTTAGGTCATTTTCGTCCTCCCTAGGCTTATTCTTGTCCAATTAGGGTTTTTAACCAACCTTGTGTATCCAATAAGTTCATTTGTGTCATTGGTGGAACATTTAGGTCATTTACGTCCTCCCTAGTCTTATTCTTGTCCAATTAGGGTTTTTATGCAATCTTGTGCATCCAATAGGTGTGTTTGTGTCATTGGAGGAACATTTAGGTCATTTTCGTCCTCCCAAGTCTTATTCTTGTCGAATTAGGGTTTTTATGCAATCTTGTGCATCCAATAAGTGTGTTTGTGTCATTGGAGGAACATTTAGGTCATTTTCGTCCTCCCTAGCCTTCTTCTTGTCCAATTAGGGTTTTTATGCAATCTTGTGCATCCAATAGGTGTGTTTGTGTCATTGGAAGAACATTTAGGTCATTTTCGTCCTCCCTAGGCTTATTCTTGTCGGATTAGGGTTTTTAACGAATCTTGTGCATTCAATAAGTTCATTTGTGTCATTGGATGAACATTTAGGTCATTTTCAACCTCCCTAGGCTTATTCTTGTCCAATTAGGGTTTTTAACCAATCTTGTGCATCCAATAAGTTCATTTGTGTCATTGGATGAACATTTAGGTCATTTTCGTCCTCCCTATGCTTATTCTTGTCCAATTAGGGTTTTTATGCAATCTTGTGCATCCAATAGGTGTGTTTGTGTCATTGGACGAACATTTAGGTCATTTTCGTCCTCCCTAGGCTTATTCTTTTCCAATTAGGGTTTTTAACCAATCTTGTGCATCCAATAAGTTCATTTGTGTCAATGGATGAACATTTAGGTCATTTTCGTCCTCCATAGGCTTATTCTTGTCCAATTAGGGTTTTTAACCAATCTTGTGCTTCCAATAAGTTCATTTGTGTCATTGGATGAACATTTAAGTCATTTTCGTCCTCCCTAGGCTTATTCTTGTCCAATTAGGGTTTTTAACCAATCTTGTGCATCCAATAAGTTCATTTGTGTCATTGGATGAACATTTAGGTCATTTTCGTCATCCCTAGTCTTATTCTTGTCCAATTATGGTTTTAAGCAATCTTGTGCATCCAATATGTGTATTTGTGTCATTGGATGAACATTTAGGTCATTTTCGTCCTCCCTATGCTTATTCTTGTCCAATTAGGGTTTTTAACCAATCTTGTGCATCCAATAAGTTCATTTGTGTCATTGGATGAACATTTAGGTCATTTTCGTCCTCCCTAGTCTTATTCTTGTCGAATAAGGGTTTTTATGCAATCTTGTGCATCCAATAGGTGTGTTTGTGTCATTGGAGGAACATTTAGGTCATTTTCGTCCTCCCTAGTCTTATTCTTGTCGAATTAGGGTTTTTATGCAATCTTGTGCATCCAATTGGTGTGTTTGTGTCATTGGTCGAACATTTAGGTCATTTTCGTCCTCCCTAGGCTTATTCTTGTCCAATTAGGGTTTTTAACCAATCTTGTGCATCCAATAAGTTCATTTGTGTCATTGGATGAACATTTAGGTCATTTTCGTCCTCCCTAGTCTTATTCTTGTCCAATTAGGGTTTTTATGCAATCTTGTGCATCCAATAGGTGTGTTTGTGTCATTGGAGGAACATTTAGGTCATTTTCGTCCTCCCTAGTCTTATTCTTCTCCAATTAGGGTTTTAAGCAATCTTGTGCATCCAATATGTGGGTTTGTGTCATTGGATAAACATTTAGGTCATTTTCGTCCTCCTTATGCTTATTCTTGTCCAATTAGGGTTTTTAACCAATCTTTTGCATCCAATAAGTTCATTTGTGTCATTGGATGAACATTTAGGTCATTTTCGTCCTCCCTAGGCTTATTCTTGTCCAATTAGGGTTTTTATGCAATCTTGTGCATCCAATAGGTGTGTTTGTGTCATTGGACAAACATTTAGCTCATTTTCGTCCTCCCTAGGCTTATTCTTGTCCAATTAGGGTTTTTAACCAATCTTGTGCATCCAATAAGTTCATTTGTGTCATTGGATGAACATTTAGGTCATTTTCGTCCTCCCTAGTCTTATTCTTGTCCAATTAGGGTTTTTATGCAATCTTGTGCATCCAATAGGTGTGTTTGTGTCATTGGAGGAACATTTAGGTCATTTTCGTCCTCCCTAGTCTTATTCTTGTCCAATTAGGGTTTTTATGCAATCTTGTGCATCCAATAGGTGTGTTCGTGTCATTGGAGGAACATTTAGGTCATTTTCGTCCTCCCTAGTCTTATTCTTGTCCAATTAGGGTTTTTATGCAATCTTGTGCATCCAATAGGTGTGTTTGTGTCATTGGAAGAACATTTAGGTCATTTTCATCCTCCCTAGGCTTATTCTTGTCCGATTAGGGTTTTTAACCAATCTTGTGCATTCAATAAGTTCATTTGTGTCATTGGATGAACTTTTAGGTCATTTTCGTCCTCCCTAGTCTTATTCTTGTCCAATTTAGGGTTTTAAGCAATCTTGTGCATCCAATATGTGGGTTTGTGTCATTGGATGAACCTTTAGGTCATTTTCGTCCTCCCTATGTTTATTCTTGTCCAATTAGGGTTTTTAACCAATCTTGTGCATCCAATAAGTTCATTTGTGTCATTGGATGAACATTTAGGTCATTTTCGTCCTCCCTAGTCTTATTCTTGTCCAATTAGGGTTTTTATGCAATCTTGTGCATCCAATAGGTGTGTTTGTGTCATTGGAAGAACATTTAGGTCATTTTCATCCTCCCTAGGCTTATTCTTGTCCGATTAGGGTTTTTAACCAATCTTGTGCATTCAATAAGTTCATTTGTGTCATTGGATGAACATTTAGGTCATTTTCATCCTCCCTAGTCTTATTCTTGTCCAATTAGGGTTTTAAGCAATCTTGTGCATCCAATAAGTTCATTTGTATCATTGGATGAACATTTAGGTCATTTTCGTCCTTCCTAGTCTTATTCTTGTCCAATTAGGGTTTTTATGCAATCTTGTGCATCCAATAGGTGTGTTTGTGTCATTGGAGGAACATTTAGGTCATTTTCGTCCTCCGTAGTCTTATTCTTGTCCAATTAGGGTTTTTATGCAATCTTGTGCATCCAATACGTGTGTTTGTGTCATTGGATGAACGTTTAGGTCATTTTTGTCCTCCCTATGCTTATTCTTGTCCAATTAGGGTTTTTAACCAATCTTGTGCATCCAATAAGTTCATTTGTGTCATTGGATGAACATTTAGGTCATTTTCGTCCTCCCTAGTCTTATTCTTGTCCAATTAGGGTTTTTATGCAATCTTGTGCATCCAATAGGTGTGTTTGTGTCATTGGACGAACATTTAGCTCATTTTCGTCCTCCCTAGGCTTATTCTTGTTCAATTAGGGTTTTTAACCAACCTTGTGCATCCAATAAAGTTCATTTGTGTCATTGGTTGAACATTTAGGTCATTTTCGTCCTCCCTAGCCTTATTCTTGTCCAATTAGGGTTTTTAACCAACCTTGTGTATCCAATAAGTTCATTTGTGTCATTGGTGGAACATTTAGGTCATTTACGTCCTCCCTAGTCTTATTCTTGTCCAATTAGGGTTTTTATGCGATCTCGTGCATCCAATAGGTGTGTTTGTGTCATTGGAGGAACATTTAGGTCATTTTCGTCCTCCCTAGTCTTATTCTTGTCGAATTTGGGTTTTTATGCAATCTTGTGCATCCAATAGGTGTGTTTGTGTCATTGGAGGGACATTTAGGTCATTTTCGTCCTCCCTAGTCTTATTCTTGTCCAATTAGAGTTTTTATGCAATCTTGTGCATCCAATAGGTGTGTTTGTGTCATTGGACGAACATTTAGGTCATTTTCGTCCTCCCTAGGCTTATTCTTGTCCAATTAGGGTTTTTAACCAACCTTATGCATCCAATAAGTTCATTTGTGTCATTGGTGGAACATTTAGGTCATTTACGTCCTCCCTAGTCTTATTCTTGTCCAATTAGGGTTTTTATGCAATCTTGTGCATCCAATAGGTGTGTTTGTGTCATTGGAGGAACATTTAGGTCATTTTCGTCCTCCCTAGTCTTATTCTTGTCCAATTAGGGTTTTTATACAATCTTGTGCATCCAATAGGTGTGTTGGTGTCATTGGAGGAACATTTAGGTCATTTTCGTCCTCCCTAGTCTTATTCTTGTCCAATTAGGGTTTTTATGCAATCTTGTGCATCCAATAGGTGTGTTTGTGTCATTGGACGAACATTTAGGTCATTTTCGTCCTCCCTAGGCTTATTCTTGTCCAAGTAGGGTTTTTAACCAATCTTGTGCATCCAATAAGTTCATTTGTGTCATTAGACGAACATTTAGGTCATTTTCGTCCTCCCTAGGCTTATTCTTGTCCAATTAGGGTTTTTAACCAACCTTGTGCATCCAATAAAGTTCATTTGTGTCATTGGTTGAACATTTAGGTCATTTTCGTCCTCCCTAGGCTTATTCTTGTCCAATAAGGGTTTTTAACCAACCTTGTGTATCCAATAAGTTCATTTGTGTCATTGGTGGAACATTTAGGTCATTTACGTCCTCCCTAGTCTTATTCTTGTCCAATTAGGGTTTTTATGCAATCTTGTGCATCCAATAGGTGTGTTTGTGTCATTGGAGGAACATTTAGGTCATTTTCTTCCTCCCTAGTCTTATTCTTGTCCAATTAGGGTTTTGATGCAATCTTGTGCATCCAATAGGTGTGTTTGTGTCATTGGACGAACATTTAGGTCATTTTCGTCCTCCCTAGGCTTATTCTTGTCCAATTAGGGTTTTTAACCAATCTTGTGCATCCAATAAGTTCATTTGTGTCATTGGATGAAAATTTAGGTCATTTTCGTCCTCCCTAGTCTTATTCTTGTCCAATTAGGGTTTTAAGCAATCTTGTGCATCCAATATGTGGGTTTGTGTCATTGGACGAACATTTAGGTCATTTTCGTCCTCCCTATGCTTATTCTTGTCCAATTAGGGTTTTTAACCAATCTTGTGCATCCAATAAGTTCATTTGTGTCATTGGATGAACATTTAGGTCATTTTCGTCCTCCCTAGTCTTATTCTTGTCCAATTAGGGTTTTTATGCAATCTTGTGCATCCAATAGGTGTGTTTGTGTCATTGGACGAACATTTAGGTCATTTTCGTCCTCCCTAGACTTATTTTTGTCCAATTAGGGTTTTTAACCAATCTTGTGCATCCAATAATTTCATTTGTGTCATTGGATGAACATTTAGGTCATTTTCGTCCTCCCTAGTCTTATTCTTGTCCAATTAGGGTTTTTATGCAATCTTGTGCATCCAATAGGTGTGTTTGTGTCATTGGAGGAACATTTAGGTCATTTTCGTCCTCCCTAGTCTTATTCTTGTCCAATTAGGGTTTTTATGCAATCTTGTGCATCCAATAGGTGTGTTTGTGTCATTGGACGAACATTTAGGTCATTTTCGTCCTCCCTAGGCTTATTCTTGTCCAATTAGGGTTTTTAACCAATCTTGTGCATCCAATAAGTTCATTTGTGTCATTGGATGAACATTTAGGTAATTTTCGTCGTCCTTAGTCTTATTCTTGTCGAATTAGGTTTTTATGCAATCTTGTGCATCCAATAGGTGTGTTTGTGTCATTGGAGGAACATTTAGGTCATTTTCGTCCTCCCTAGTCTTATTCTTGTCCAATTAGGGTTTTTATGCAATCTTGTGCATCCAATAGGTGTGTTTGTGTCATTGGACGAACATTTAGGTCATTTTTGTCCTCCCTAGGCTTATTCTTGTCCGATTAGGGTTTTTAACCAATCTTGTGCATCCAAAAAGTTCATTTGTGTCATTGGATGAACATTTAGGTCATTTTCGTCCTCCCTAGCCTTATTCTTGTCCAATTAGGGTTTTAAGCAATCTTGTGCATCCAATATGTGGGTTTGTGTCATTGGACGAACATTTAGGTCATTTTCGTCCTCCCTATGCTTATTCTTGTCCAATTAGGGTTTTTAACCAATCTTGTGCATCCAATAAGTTCATTTGTGTCATTGGATGAACATTTAGGTCATTTTCGTCCTCCCTAGTCTTATTCTTGTCCAATTAGGGTTTTTATGCAATCTTGTGCATCCAATAGGTGTGTTTGTGTCATTGGACGAACATTTAGGTCATTTTCGTCCTCCCTAGGCTTATTCTTGTCCTATTAGGGTTTTTTACCAATCTTGTGCATCCAATAAGTTCATTTGTGTCATTGGATGAACATTTAGGTCATTTTCGTCCTCCCTAGTCTTATTCTTGTCCAATTAGGGTTTTTATGCAATCTTGTGCATCCAATAGGTGTGTTTGTGTCATTGGAGGAACATTTAGGTCATTTTCGTCCTCCCTAGTCTTATTCTTATCCAATTAGGGTTTTTATGCAATCTTGTGCATCCAATAGGTGTGTTTGTGTCATTGGACGAACATTTAGGTCATTTTCGTCCTCCCTAGGCTTATTCTTGTCCGATTAGGGTTTTTAACCAATCTTGTGCATTCAATAAGTTCATTTGTGTTATTGAATAAGACTAATTGGATAAGAATAAGACTAGGGAGGACGAAAATGACCTAAATGTTCCTCCAATGACACAAACACACCTATTGGATGCACAAGATTGCATAAAAACCCTAATTGGACAAGAATAAGACTAGGGAGGACGAAAATGACCTAAATGTTCATCCAATGAAACAAATAAACTTATTGGATGCACAAGATTGGTTAAAAACCCTAATTGGACAAGAATAAGCCTAGGGAGGACGAAAATGACCTAAATGTTCGTCCAATGACACAAACACACCTATTGGATGCACAAGATTGCATAAAAACCCTAATTGGACAAGAATAAGACTAGGGAGGACGAAAATAACCTAAATGTTCCTCCAATGACACAAATACACCTATTGGATGCACAAGATTGCATAAAAACCCTAATTCGACAAGAATAAGACTAGGGAGGACGAAAATGACCTAAATGTTCATCCAATGACACAAATGAACTTATTGGATGCACAAGATTGGTTAAAAACCTTAATTGGACAAGAATAAGCCTAGGGAGGACGAAAATGACCTAAATGTTCGTCCAATGACACAAACACACCTATTGGATGCACAAGATTGCATAAAAACCCTAATTGGACAAGAATAAGACTAGGGAGGACGAAAATGACCGAAATGTTCCTCCAATGATACAAACACACCTATTAAATGCACAAGATTGCATAAAAACCCTAATTGGACAAGAATAAGACTAGAGAGGACGAAAAAGACCTAAATGTTCATCCAATGACACAAATGAACTTATTGGATGCACAAGATAGGTTACAAACCCTAATTGGATAAGAATAAGCATAGGGAAGACGAAAATGACCTAAATGTTCATCCAATGACACAAACACACATATTGGATGCACAAGATTGCTTAAAACCCTAATTGGACAAGAATAAGACTAGGGAGGACGAAAATGACCTAAATGTTCATCCAATGAGACAAATGAACTTATTGGATGCACAAGATTGGTTAAAAACCCTAATTGGACAAGAATAAGCCTAGGGAGGACGAAAATGACCTAAATGTTCGTCCAATAACACAAACACACCTATTGGATGCACAAGATTGCATAAAAACCCTAATTGGACAAGAATAAGCCTAGGGAGGACGAAAATGACCTAAATGTTCGTCCAATGACATAAAACACACCTATTGGATGCACAAGATTACATAAAAACCCTAATTGGACAATAATAAGACTAGGGAGGACGAAAATGACCTAAATGTTCATCCAATGACACAAATGAACTTATTGGATGCACAAGATTGGTTAAAAACCCTAATTGGACAAGAATAAGCATAGGGAGGACGAAAATGACCTAAATGTTCATCCAATGACACAAACACACATATTGGATGCACAAGATTGGTTAAAAACCCCAATTGGACAAGAATAAGCCTAGGGAGGACGAAAATGACCTAAATGTTCGTCCAATGACACAATCACACCTATTGGATGCACAAGATTACATAAAAACCCTAATTGGACAATAATAAGACTAGGGAGGACGAAAATGACCTAAATGTTCCTCCAATGACAGAAATGAACTTATTGGATGCACAAGGTTGGTTAAAAACCCTAATTGGACAAGAATAAGCCTAGGGAGGACGAAAATGACCTAAATGTTCGTCCAATGACACAAACACACCTATTGGATGCACAAGATTGCATAAAAACCCTAATTGGACAAGAATAAGCCTAGGGAGGACGAAAATGACCTAAATGTTCATTCAATGACACAAATGAACTTATTGAATGCACAAGATTGTTTAAAAACCCTAATCGGACAAGAATAAGCCTAGGGAGGACGAAAATGACCTAAATGTTCGTCCAATGACACAAACACACCTATTGGATGCACAAGATTGCATAAAAACCCTAATTGGATAAGAATAAGACTAGGGAGGACGAAAATGACCTAAATGTTCCTCCAATGACACAAACACACCTATTGGATGCACAAGATTGCATAAAAACCCTAATTGGACAAGAATAAGACTACGGAGGACGAAAATGACCTAAATGTTCATCCAATGACACAAATGAACTTATTGGATGCACAAGATTGGTTAAAAACCCTAATTGGACAAGAATAAGCCTAGGGATGACGAAAATGACCTAAATGTTCGTCCAATGAGGCAAACACACCTATTGGATGCACAAGATTGCATAAAAACCCTAATTGGACAAGAATAAGACTAGGGAGGACGAAAATGACCTAAATGTTCATCCAATGACACAAATGAACTTATTGGATGCACAAGATTGGTTAAAAACCCTAATTGGACAAGAATAAGCCTAGGGAGGACGAAAATGACCTAAATGTTCGTCCAATGACACAAACACACCTATTGGATGCACAAGATTGCATAAAAACCCTAATTGGACAAGAATAAGACTAGGGAGGACGAAATTGACCTAAATGTTCCTCCAATGACACAAACACACCTATTGGATGCACAAGATTGCATAAAAACCCTAATTCGACAAGAATAAGACTAGGGAGGACTTAAATGACCTAAATGTTCCACCAATGACACAAATGAACTTATTGGATACACAAGGTTGGTTAAAAACCCTAATTGGACCAGAATAAGCCTAGGGAGGACGAAATTGACCTAAATGTTCAACCAATGACACAAATGAACTTATTGGATGCACAAGGTTGGTTAAAAACCCTAATTGGACAAGAATAAGCCTAGGGAGGACGAAAATGACCTAAATGTTCGTCCAATGACACAAACACACCTATTGGATGCACAAGATTGCATAAAAACCCTAATTGGACAAGAATAAGACTAGGGAGGACGAAAATGACCTAAATGTCCCTCCAATGTCACAAACACACCTATTGGATGCACAAGATTGCATAAAAACCCTAATTCGACAAGAATAAGACTAGGGAGGACGAAAATGACCTAAATGTTCCTCCAATGACACAAGCACACCTATTGGATGCACAAGATTGCATAAAAACCCTAATTGGACAAGAATAAGACTAGGGAGGACGTAAATGACCTAAATGTTCCACCAATGACACAAATGAACTTATTGGATACACAAGGTTGGTTAAAAACCCTAATTGGACAAGAATAAGCCTAGGGAGGACGAAAATGACCTAAATGTTCAACCAATGACACAAATGAACTTTATTGGATGCACAAGGTTGGTTAAAAACCCTAATTGGACAAGAATAAGCCTAGGGAGGACGAAAATGACCTAAATGTTCGTCTAATGACACAAATGAACTTATTGGATGCACAAGATTGGTTAAAAACCCTACTTGGACAAGAATAAGCCTAGGGAGGACGAAAATGACCTAAATGTTCGTCCAATGACACAAACACACCTATTGGATGCACAAGATTGCATAAAAACCCTAATTGGACAAGTATAAGACTAGGGAGGACGAAAATGACCTAGTCTTATTCTTATCCAATTAGGGTTTTTATGCAATCTTGTGCATCCAATAGGTGTGTTTGTGTCATTGGAGGAACATTTAGGTCATTTTCGTCCTCCCTAGTCTTATTCTTATCCAATTAGGGTTTTTATGCAATCTTGTGCATCCAATAGGTGTGTTTGTGTCATTGGACGAACATTTAGGTCATTTTCGTCCTCCCTAGGCTTATTCTTGTCCGATTAGGGTTTTTAACCAATCTTGTGCATTCAATAAGTTCATTTGTGTTATTGGATGAACATTTAGGTCATTTTCGTCCTCCCTAGTCTTATTCTTGTCCAATTAGGGTTTTTATGCAATCTTGTGCATCCAATAGGTGTGTTTGTGTCATTGGAGGAACATTTAGGTCATTTTCGTCCTCCCTAGTCTTATTCTTGTCCAATTAGGGTTTTTATGTAATCTTGTGCATCCAATAGGTGTGTTTGTGTCATTGGAAGAACATTTAGGTCATTTTCGTCTTCCCTAGGCTTATTCTTGTCCGATTAGGGTTTTTAACTAATCTTGTGCATTCAATAAGTTCATTTGTGTCATTTGATGAACATTTAGGTCATTTTCGTCCTCCCTAGTCTTATTCTTGTCCAATTAGGGTTTTAAGCAATCTTGTGCATCCAATATGTGGGTTTCTGTCATTGGATGAACGTTTAGGTCATTTTCGTCCTCCCTATGCTTATTCTTGTCCAATTAGGGTTTTTAACCAATCTTGTGCATCCAATAAGTTCATTTGTGTCATTGGATGAACATTTAGGTCATTTTCGTCCTCCCTAGTCTTATTCGTGTCGAATTAGGGTTTTTATGCAATCTTGTGCATCCAATAGGTGTGTTTGTGTCATTGGAGGAACATTTAGGTCATTTTCGTCCTCCCTAGTCTTATTCTTGTCCAATTAGGGTTTTTATGCAATCTTGTGCATCCAATAGGTGTGTTTGTGTCATTGGACGAACATTTAGGTCATTTTCGTCCTCCCTAGGCTTATTCTTGTCCAATTAGGGTTTTTAACCAATCTTGTGCATCCAATAAGTTCATTTGTGTCATTGGATGAACATTTAGGTAATTTTCGTCGTCCTTAGTCTTATTCTTGTCGAATTAGGTTTTTATGCAATCTTGTGCATCCAATAGGTGTGTTTGTGTCATTGGAGGAACATTTAGGTCATTTTCGTCCTCCCTAGTCTTATTCTTGTCCAATTAGGGTTTTTATGCAATCTTGTGCATCCAATAGGTGTGTTTGTGTCATTGGACGAACATTTAGGTCATTTTCGTCCTCCCTAGGCTTATTCTTGTCCAATTAGGGTTTTTAACCAATCATGTTCATCCAATAAGTTCAATTGTGTCATTGGTTGAACATTTAGGTCATTTTCGTCCTCCCTAGGCTTATTCTTGTCCAATTAGGGTTTTTAACCAACCTTGTGCTTCCAATAAGTTCATTTGTGTCATTGGAGGAACATTTAGGTCATTTTCGTCCTCCCTAGTCTTATTCTTGTCCAATTAGGGTTTTTATGCAATCTTGTGCATCCAATAGGTGTGTTTGTGTCATTGGACGAACATTTAGGTCATTTTCGTCCTCCCTAGGCTTATTCTTGTCCAATTAGGGTTTTTAATCAACTTTGTGCATCCAATAAGTTCATTTGTGTCATTGGGTGAACATTTAGGTCATTTTCGTCCTCCCTAGGCTTATTCTTGTCCAATTAGGGTTTTTAACCAACCTTGGGCATCCAATAAGTTCATTTGCGTCATTGGACGAACATTTAGGTCATTTTCGTCCTCCCTAGGCTTATTCTTGTCCAATTAGGGTTTTTAACCAACCTTGTGCATCCAATAAGTTCATTTATGTCGTTGGTTGAACATTTAGGTCTTTTTCGTCCTCCCTTGGCTTATTCTTGTCCAATTAGGGTTTTTAACCAATCTTGTGCATCCAATAAGTTCATTTGTGTCATTGGTTGAACATTTAGGTCATTTTCGTCCTCCCTAGGCTTATTCTTGTCCAATTAGGGATTTTAACCAACCTTGTGCATCTAATAAGTTCATTTGTGTCATTGGAGGAACATTTAGGTCATTTTCGTCCTCCCTAGTCTTATTCTAGTCCAATTAGGGTTTTTAAGCAATCTTGTGCATCCAATAGGTGTGTTTGTGTCATTGGACGAACATTTAGGTCATTTTCGTCTTCCCTAGGCTTATTCTTGTCCAATTAGGGTTTTTAACCAATCTTGTGCATCCAATAGGTGTGTTTGTGTCATTGGAGGAATATTTAGGTCATTTTCGCCCTCCCTAGTCTTATTCTTGTCCAATTAGGGATTTTATGCAATCTTGTGCATCAAATAGGTGTGTTTGTGTCATTGGAGGAACATTTAGGTCATTTTCGTCCTCCCTACTCTTATTCTTGTCCAATTAGGGATTTTATTCAATCTTGTGCATCCAATAGGTGTGTTTGTGTCATTGGATGAACATTTAGGTCATTTTCGTCCTCTCTAGGCTTATTCTTGTGCAATTAGGGTTTTTAACCAACCTTGTGCATCCAATAAGTTCATTTGTGTCATTGGTTGAACATTTAGGTCATTTTCGTCCTCTCTAGGCTTATTCTTGTCCAATTAGGGTTTTTAACCAACCTTGTGCATCTAATAAGTTCATTTGTGTCATTGGAGGAACATTTAGGTCATTTTCGTCCTCCCTTGGCTTATTCTTGTCCAATTAGGGTTTTTACCCAATCTTGTGCATCCAATAAGTTCATTTGTGTCATTGGAGGAACATTTAGGTCATTTTCGTCCTCCCTAGTCTTATTCTTGTCCAATTAGGGTTTTTATGCAATCTTGTGCATCCAATAGGTGTGTTTGTGTCATTGGACGAACATTTAGGTCATTTTCGTCCTCCCTAGGCTTATTCTAGTCCAATTATGGTTTTTAACCAATCTTGTGCATCCAATATGTGTGTTTGTGTCGTTGGACGAACATTTAGGTCATTTTCGTCCTCCCTAGGCTTATTCTTGTCCAATTAGGGTTTTTAACCAATCTTGTGCATCCAATAAGTTCATTTGTGTCATTGGATGAACATTTAGGTCATTTTCGTCCTCCCTAGTCTTATTCTTGTCCAATTAGGGTTTTTATGCAATCTTGTGCATCCAATAGGTGTGTTTGTGTCATTGGACGAACATTTAGGTCATTTTCGTCCTCCCTAGGCTTATTCTTGTCCAATTAGGGTTTTTAACCAATATTGTGCATCCAATAAGTTCATTTGTGTCATTAGACGAACATTTAGATCATTTTCGTCCTCCCTAGGCTTATTCTAGTCCAATTAGGGTTTTTAACCAATCATGTGTATCCAATAAGTTGATTTGTGTCATTGGATGAACATTTAGGTCATTTCCGTCCTCCCTAGGCTTATTCTTGTCCAATTAGGGTTTTTAACCAATCTTGTGCATCCAATAAGTTCATTTGTGTCATTGGATGAACATTTAGGTCATTTTCGTCCTCCCTAGTCTTATTCTTGTCCAATTAGGGTTTTTATGCAATCTTGTGCATCCAATAGGTGTGTTTGTGTCATTGGACGAACATTTAGGTCATTTTCGTCCTCCCTAGACTTATTTTTGTCCAATTAGGGTTTTTAACCAATCTTGTGCATCCAATAATTTCATTTGTGTCATTGGATGAACATTTAGGTCATTTTCGTCCTCCCTAGTCTTATTCTTGTCCAATTAGGGTTTTTATGCAATCTTGTGCATCCAATAGGTGTGTTTGTGTCATTGGAGGAACATTTAGGTCATTTTCGTCCTCCCTAGTCTTATTCTTGTCCAATTAGGGTTTTTATGCAATCTTGTGCATCCAATAGGTGTGTTTGTGTCATTGGACGAACATTTAGGTCATTTTCGTCCTCCCTAGGCTTATTCTTGTCCAATTAAGGTTTTTAACCAACCTTGTGCATCCAATAAGTTCATTTGTGTCATTGGTTGAACATTTAGGTCATTTTCATCCTCCCTAGGCTTATTCTTGTCCAATTAGAGTTTTTAACCAATCTTGTGCATCGAATAAGTTCATTTGTGTCATTGGATGAACATTTAGGTCATTTTCGTCCTCCCTAGGCTTATTCTTTTCCAATGATGGTTTTTAACCAATCTTGTGCATCCAATAGGTGTGTTTGTGTCATTGGAGGAACATTTAGGTCATTTTCGTCCTCCCTAGGCTTATTCTTGTCCAATTATGGTTTTTAACCAATCTTGTGCATCCAATAGGTGTGTTTGTGTCATTGGAGGAACATTTAGGTCATTTTCGTCCTCCCTAGTCTTATTCTTGTCCAATTAGGGTTTTTATGCAATCTTGTGCATCCAATAGGTGTGTTTGTGTCATTGGACGAACATTTAGGTCATTTTCGTCCTCCCTAGGCTTATTCTTGTCCAATTAGGGTTTTTAACCAATCTTGTGCATCTAATAAGTTTATTTGTGTCATTGGATGAACATTTAGGTCATTTTCGTCCTCCCTAGTCTTATTCTTGTCCAATTAGGGTTTTTATGCAATCTTGTGCATCCAATAGGTGTGTTTGTGTCATTGGAGGAACATTTAGGTCATTTTCGGCCTCCCTAGGCTTATTCTTACCCAATTAGGGTTTTTATGCAATCCTTTGCATCCAATAAGTTCATTTGTGTCATTGGATGAACATTTAGGTCATTTTCGTCCTCCCTAATCTTATTCTTGTCCAATTAGGGTTTTTAACCAACCTTGTGCATCCAATAAGTTCATTTGTGTCATTGGTGGAACATTTAGGTCATTTACGTCCTCCCTAGTCTTATTCTTGTCCAATTAGGGTTTTTATGCAATCTTGTGCATCCAATAGGTGTGTTTGTGTCATTGGAGGAACATTTAGGTCATTTTCGTCCTCCCTAGTCTTATTCTTGTCGAATTAGGGTTTTTATGCAATCTTGTGCATCCAATAGGTGTGTTTTTGTCATTGGAGGAACACTTAGGTCATTTTCGTCCTCCCTAGTCTTATTCTTGTCCAATTAGGGTTTTTATGCAATCCTTTGCATCCAATAGGGGTGTTTGTGTCATTGGACGAACATTTAGGTCATTTTCGTCCTCCCTAGGCTTATTCTTGGCCAATTAGGGTTTTTAACCAATCTTGTGCATCCAATAAGGTTATTTGTGTCATTGGATGAACATTTAGGTCATTTTCGTCCTCCCTAGTCTTATTCTTGTCCAATTAGGGTTTTTATGCAATCTTGTGCATCCAATAGGTGTGTTTGTGTCATTGGAGGAACATTTAGGTAATTTTCGTCCTCCCTAGTCTTATTCTTGTCGAATTACGGTTTTTATGCAATCTTGTGCATCCAATAGGTGTGTTTGTGTCATTGGAGGAACATTTAGGTCATTTTCGTCCTCCCTAGTCTTATTCTTGTCCAATTAGGGTTTTTATGCAATCTTGTGCATCCAATAGGTGTGTTTGTGTCATTTGAGGAACATTTAGGTCATTTTCGTCCTCCCTAGTCTTATTCTTGTCCAATATGGGTTTTTATGCAATCTTGTGCATCCAATAGGTGTGTTTGTGTCATTGGACGAACATTTAGGTCATTTTCGTCCTCCCTATGCTTATTCTTGTCCAATTAGGGTTTTTAACCAATCTTGTGCATCCAATAAGTTCATTTGTGTCATTGGATGAACATTTAGGTCATTTTCGTCCTCCCTAGTCTTATTCTTGTCCAATTAGGGTTTTTATGCAATCTTGTGCATCCAATAGGTGTGTTTGTGTCATTGGAGGAACATTTAGGTCATTTTCGTCCTCCCTAGTCTTATTCTAGTCGAATTACGGTTTTTATGCAATCTTGTGCATCCAATAGGTGTGTTTGTGTCATTGGAGGAACATTTAGGTCATTTTCGTCCTCCCTAGTCTTATACTTGTCCAATTAGGGTTTTTATGCAATGTTGTGCATCCAATAGGTGTGTTTGTGTCATTGGACGAACATTTAGGTCATTTTCGTCCTCCCTAGGCTTATTCTTGTCCAAGTAGGGTTTTTAACCAATCTTGTGCATCCAATAAGTTCATTTGTGTCATTAGACGAACATTTAGGTCATTTTCGTCCTCCCTAGGCTTATTCTTGTCCAATTAGGGTTTTTAACCAACCTTGTGCATCCAATAAAGTTCATTTGTGTCATTTGTTGAACATTTAGGTCATTTTCGTCCTCCCTAGGCTTATTCTTGTCCAATTAGGGTTTTTAACCAACCTTGTGTATCCAATAAGTTCATTTGTGTCATTGGTGGAACATTTAGGTCATTTACGTCCTCCCTAGTCTTATTCTTGTCCAATTAGGGTTTTTATGCAATCTTGTGCATCCAATAGGTGTGTTTGTGTCATTGGAGGAACATTTAGGTCATTTTCGTCCTCCCTAGTTTTATTCTTGTCGAATTAGGGTTTTTATGCAATCTTGTGCATCCAATAGGTGTGTTTGTGTCATTGGAGGAACATTTAGGTCATTTTCGTCCTCCCTAGTCTTATTCTTGTCCAATTAGGGTTTTTATGCAATCTTGTGCATCCAATAGGTGTGTTTGTGTGTCATTGGACGAACATTTAGGTCATTTTCGTCCTCCCTAGGCTTATTCTTGTCCAATTAGGGTTTTTAACCAACCTTGTGTATCCAATAAGTTCATTTGTGTCATTGGTGGAACATTTAGGTCATTTACGTCCTCCCTAGTCTTATTCTTGTCCAATTAGGGTTTTTATGCAATCTTGTGCATCCAATAGGTGTGTTTGTGTCATTGGAGGAACATTAAGGTCATTTTCGTCCTCCCTAGTCTTATTCTTGTCGAATTAGGGTTTTTATGCAATCTTGTGCATCCAATAGGTGTGTTTGTGTCATTGGCGTAACATTTAGGTCATTTTCGTCCTCCCTTGTCTTATTCTTGTCCAATTAGGGTTTTTATGCAATCTTGTGCATCCAATAGGTGTGTTTGTGTCATTGGACGAACATTTAGGTCATTTTCGTCCTCCCTAGGCTTATTCTTGTCCAATTAGGGTTTTTAACCAATCTTGTGCATCCAATAAGTTCATTTGTGTCATTGGATGAACATTTAGGTCATTTTCGTCCTCCCTAGTCTTATTCTTGTCCAATTAGGGTTTTTAACCAACCTTGTGCATCCAATAAGTTCATTTGTGTCATTGGTGGAACGTTTAGGTCATTTACGTCCTCCCTAGTCTTATTCTTGTCCAATTAGGGTTTTTATGCAATCTTGTGCATCCAATAGGTGTGTTTGTGTCATTGGAGGAACATTTAGGTCATTTTCGTCCTCCCTAGTCTTATTCTTGTCCAATTAGGGTTTTTATGCAATCTTGTGCATCCAATAGGTGTGTTTGTGTCATTGGACGAACATTTAGGTCATTTTCGTCCTCCCTAGGCTTATTCTTGTCCAATTAGGGTTTTTAACCAATCTTGTGCATCCAATAAGTTCATTTGTGTCATTGGATGAACATTTAGGTCATTTTCGTCCTCCCTAGTCTTATTCTTGTCCAATTAGGGTTTTTATGCAATCTTGTGCATCCAATAGGTGTGTTTGCCTCATTGGACGAACATTTAGGTCATTTTCGTCATCCCTAGGCTTATTCTTGTCCAATTAGGGTTTTTAACCAATCTTGTGCATCCAATAAGTTCATTTGTGTCATTGGATGAACATTTAGGTCATTTTCGTCCTCCGTAGTCTTATTCTTGTCCAATTAGGGTTTTTATGCAATCTTGTGCATCCAATAGGTGTGTTTGTGTCATTGGAGGAACATTTAGGTCATTTTCGTCCTCCCTAGTCTTATTCTTATCCAATTAGGGTTTTTATGCAATCTTGTGCATCCAATAGGCGTGTTTGTGTCATTGGACGAACATTTAGGTCATTTTCGTCCTCCCTAGGCTTATTCTTGTCCAATTAGGGTTTTTAACCAATCTTGTGCATCCAATAAGTTCATTTGTGTCATTGGATGAACATTTAGGTCATTTTCGTCCTCCCTAGTCTTATTCTTGTCCAATTAGGGTTTTTAACCAACCTTGTGCATCCAATATGTTCATTTGTGTCATTGGTGGAACATTTAGGTCATTTACGTCCTCCCTAGTCTAATTCTTGTCCAATTAGGGTTTTTATGCAATCTTGTGCATCCAATAGGTGTGTTTGTGTCATTGGAGGAACATTTAGGTCATTTTCGTCCTCCCTAGTCTTATTCTTATCCAATTAGGGTTTTTATGCAATCTTGTGCATCCAATAGGTGTGTTTGTGTCATTGGACGAACATTTAAGTCATTTTCGTCCTCCCTAGGCTTATTCTTGTCCAATTAGGGTTTTTAACCGATCTTGTGCATCCAATAAGTTCATTTGTGTCATTGGATGAACATTTAGGTCATTTTCGTCCTCCCTAGTCTTATTCTTGTCCAATTAGGGTTTTTAACCAACCTTGTGCATCCAATAAGTTCATTTGTGTCATTGGTGGAACATTTAGGTCATTTACGTCCTCTCTAGTCTTATTCTTGTCCAATTAGGGTTTTTATGCAATCTTGTGCATCCAATAGGTGTGTTTGTGTCATTGGACGAACATTTAGGTTATTGTCGTCCTCCCTAGGCTTATTCTTGTCCAATTAGGGTTTTTAACCAATTTTGTGCATCCAATAAGTTCGTTTATGTCATTGGATGAACATTTAGGTCATTTTCGTCCTCCCTATGCTTATTCTTGTCCAATTAGGGTTTTTAACCAATCTTGTGCATCCAATAAGTTCATTTGTGTCATTGGATGAACATTTAGGTCATTTTCGTCCTCCCTAGTCTTATTCTTGTCCAATTAGGGTTTTTATGCAATCTTGTGCATCCAATAGGTGTGTTTGTGTCATTGGACGAACATTTAGGTCATTTTCGTCCTCCCTAGGCTTATTCTTGTCCAATTAGGGTTTTTAACCAATCTTGTGCATTCAATAAGTTCATTTGTGTCATTGGATGAACATTTAGGTCATTTTCGTCCTTCCTAGTCTTATTCTTGTCCAATTAGGGTTTTAAGCAATCTTGTGCATCCAATATGTGGGTTTGTGTCATTGGATGAACGTTTAGGTCATTTTCGTCCTCCCTATGCTTATTCTTGTCCAATTAGGGTTTTTAACCAATCTTGTGCATCCAATAAGTTCATTTGTGTCATTGGATGAACATTTAGGTCATTTTCGTCCTCCCTAGTCTTATTCTTGTCCAATTAGGGTTTTTATGCAATCTTGTGCATCCAATAGGTGTGTTTGTGTCATTGGAGGAACATTTAGGTCATTTTCATCCTCCTTATGCTTATTCTTGTCCAATTAGGGTTTTTAACCAATCTTGTGCATCCAATAGGTGTGTTTGTGTCATTGGAGGAATATTTAGGTCATTTTCGTCCTCCCTATGCTTATTCTTGTCCAATTAGGGTTTTTAACCAATCTTGTGCATCCAATAAGTTCATTTGTGTCATTGGATGAACATTTAGGTCATTTTCGTCCTCCCTAGTCTGATTCTTGTCCAATTAGGGTTTTTATGCAATCTTGTGCATCCAATAGGTGTGTTTGTGTCATTGGACGAACATTTAGGTCATTTTCGTCCTCCCTAGGCTTATTCTTGTCCAATTAGGGTTTTTAACCAATCTTGTGCATCCAATAAGTTCATTTGTGTCACTGGATGAACATTTAGGTCATTTTCGTCCTCCCTAGGCTTATTCTGGTCCAATTAGGGTTTTTATGCAATCTTGTGCATCCAATAGGTGTGTTTGTGTCATTGGACGAACATTTAGGTCATTTTCGTCCTCCCTAGGCTTATTCTTGTCCAATTAGGGTTTTTAACCAATCTTGTGCATCCAATAAGTTCATTTGTGTCATTGGATGAGCATTTAGGTCATTTTCGTCCTCCCTAGTCTTATTCTTGTCGAATTAGGGTTTTTATGCAATCTTGTGCATCCAATAGGTGTGTTTGTGTCATTGGAGGAACATTTAGGTCATTTTCGTCCTCCCTAGTCTTATTCTTGTCCAATTAGGGTTTTTATGCAATCTTGTGCATCCAATAGGTGTGTTTGTGTCATTGGACGAACATTTAGGACATTTTCGTCCTCCCTAGGCTTATTCTTGGCCAATTAGGGTTTTTAACCAATCTTGTGCATCCAATAAGTTCATTTGTGTCATTGGATGAACATTTAGGTCATTTTCGTCCTCCCAAGTCTTATTCTTGTCCAATTAGGGTTTTTATGCAATCTTGTGCATCCAATAGGTGTGTTTGTGTCATTGGACGAACATTTAGGTCATTTTCGTCCTCCCTAGGCTTATTCTTGTCCAATTAGGGTTTTTAACCAATCTTGTGCAACCAATAAGTTCATTTGTGTCATTGGATGAACATTTAGGTCATTTTCGTCGTCCCTAGTCTTATTCTTGTCCAATTAGGGTTTTAAGCAATCTTGTGCATCCAATATGTGTGTTTGTGTCATTGGATGAACATTTAGGTCATTTTCGTCCTCCCTATGCTTATTCTTGTCCAATTAGGGTTTTTAACCAATCTTGTGCATCCAATAAGTTCATTTGTGTCATTGGATGAACATTTAGGTCATTTACGTCCTCCCTAGGCTTATTCTTGTCCAATTAGGGTTTTTATGCAATCTTGTGCATCCAATAGGTGTGTTTGTGTCATTGGACGAACATTTAGGTCATTTTCGTCCTCCATAGGCTTATTCTTGCCCAATTAGGGTTTTTATGCAATCCTGTGCATCCAATAGGTGTGTTTGTGTCATTGGACGAACATTTAGGTCATTTTCGTCCTCCCTAGGCTTATTCTTGTCCAATTAGGGTTTTTAACCAATCTTGTGCATCCAATAAGTTCATTTGTGTCATTGGATGAACATTTAGGTCATTTTCGTCATTCATAGTCTTATTCTTTTCCAATTAGGGTTTTAAGCAATCTTGTGCATCCAATATGTGTGTTTGTGTCATTGGATGAACATTTAGGTCATTTTCGTCCTCCCTATGCTTATTCTTGTCCAATTAGGGTTTTTAACCAATCTTGTGCATCCAATAAGTTCATTTGTGTCATTGGATGAACATTTAGGTCATTTACGTCCTCCCTAGGCTTATTCTTGTCTAATTAGGGTTTTTAACCAATCTTGTGCATCCAATAAGTTCATTTGTGTCATTGGATGAACATTTAGGTCGTTTTCGTCCTCCCTAGTCTTATTCTTGTCCAATTAGGGTTTTTATACAATCTTGTGCATCCAATAGGTGTGTTTGTGTCATTGGACGAACATTTAGGTCATTTTCGTCCTCCCTAGGCTTATTCTTGTCCAATTAGGGTTTTTAACCAATCTTGTGCATCCAATAAGTTCATTTGTGTCATTGGATGAACATTTAGGTCATTTTCGTCCTCCCTAGGCTTATTCTTGTCCAATTAGGGTTTTTAACCAATCTTGTGCATCCAATAAGTTCATTTGTGTCATTGGATGAACATTTAGGTCATTTACGTCCTCCCTAGGCTTATTCTTGTCGAATTAGGGTTTTTAACCTATCTTGTGCATCCAATAAGTTCATTTGTGTCATTGGATGAACATTTAGGTCATTTTCGTCCTCCCTAGGCTTGTTCTTGTCCAATTAGGGTTTTTATGCAATCCTGTGCATCCTATAGGTGTGTTTGTGTCATTGGACGAACATTTAGGTCATTTTCGTCCTCCCTAGGCTTATTCTTGTCCAATTAGGGTTTTTAGGCAACCCTGTGATCCAATAGGTGTGTTTGTGTCATTGGACGAACATTTAGGTCATTTTCGTAACCAACCTTGTGCATCCAATAAGTTCATTTGTGTCATTGGTTGAACATTTAGGTCATTTTCGTCCTCCCTAGGCTTATTCTTGTCCAATTAGGGTTTTTAACCAACCTTGTGCATCCAATAAGTTCATTGTTATCATTGGTGGAACATTTAGGTCATTTACGTTCTCCCTAGTCTTATTCTTGTCCAATTAGGGTTTTTATGCAATCTTGTGCATCCAATAGGTGTGTTTGTGTCATTGGAGGAACATTTAGGTCATTTTCATCCTCCCTAGTCTTATTCTTGTCGAATTAGGGTTTTTATACAATCTTGTGCATCCAATAGGTGTGTTTGTGTCATTGGAGGAACATTTA
>JBBPBR010000286.1:24535-36359 GCA_037974775.1 Cicer pinnatifidum
CTCCCTAGTCTTATTCTTGTCCAATTAGGGTTTTTATGCAATCTTGTGCATCCAATAGGTGTGTTTGTGTCATTGGAGGAACATTTAGGTCATTTTCATCCTCCCTAGTCTTATTCTTGTCGAATTAGGGTTTTTATACAATCTTGTGCATCCAATAGGTGTGTTTGTGTCATTGGAGGAACATTTAGGTCATTTTCGTCCTCCCTAGTCTTATTCTTGTCCAATTAGGGTTTTTATGCAATCTTGTGCATCCAATAGGTGTGTTTGTGTCATTGGACGAACATTTAGGTCATTTTCGTCCTCCCTAGGCTTATTCTTGTCCAATTAGGGTTTTTAACCAATCTTGTGCATCCAATAAGTTCATTTGTGTCATTGGATGAACATTTAGGTCATTTTTGTCATCCCTAGTCTTATTCTTGTCCAATTAGGGTTTTAAGCAATCTTGTGCATCCAATATGTGTGTTTGTGTCATTGGATGAACATTTAGGTCATTTTCGTCCTCCCTATGCTTATTCTTATCCAATTAGGGTTTTTAACCAATCTTGTGCATCCAATAAGTTCATTTGTGTCATTGGATGAACATTTAGGTCATATACGTCCTCCCTAGGCTTATTCTTGTCCAATAATGGTTTTTAACCAATCTTGTGCATCCAATAAGTTCATTTGTGTCATTGGATGAACATTTAGGTCATTTTCGTCCTCCCTAGGCTTGTTCTTGTCCAATTAGGCTTTTTATGCAATCTTGTGCATCCTATAGGTGTGTTTGTGTCATTGGACGAACATTTAGGTCATTTTCGTCCTCCCTAGGCTTATTCTTGTCCAATTAGGGTTTTTATGCAATCATGTGCATCCAATAGGTGTGTTTGTGTCATTGGACGAACATTTAGGTCATTTTCATCCTCCCTAGGCTTATTCTTGTCCAATTAGGGTTTTTAACCAACCTTTTGCATCCAATAAGTTCATTTGTGTCATTGGTGGAACATTTAGGTCATTTACGTCCTCCCTAGTCTTATTCTTGTCCAATTAGGGTTTTTATGCTATCTTGTGCATCCAATAGGTGTGTTTCTGTCATTGGAGGAACATTTAGGTCATTTTCGTCCTCCCTAGTCTTATTCTTGTCGAATTAGGGTTTTTATACAATCTTGTGCATCCAGTAGGTGTGTTTGTGTCATTGGAGGAACATTTAGGTCATTTTCGTCCTCCCTAGTCTTATTCTTGTCCAATTAGGGTTTTTATGCAATCTTGTGCATCCAATAGGTGTGTTTGTGTCATTGGACGAACATTTAGGTCATTTTCGTCCTCCCTAGGCTTATTCTTGTCCAATTAGGGTTTTTAACCAATCTTGTGCATCCAATAAGTTCATTTGTGTCATTGGATGAACATTTAGGTCATTTTTGTCCTCCCTAGTCTTATTCTTGTCCAATTAGCATTTCAAGCAATCTTGTGCATCCAATATGTGTGTTTGTGTCATTGGATGAACATTTAGGTCATTTTCGTCCTCCCTAGTCTTATTCTTGTCCAATTAGGGTTTTTATGCAATCTTGTGCATCCAATAGGTGTGTTTCTGTCATGGGACGAACATTTAGGTCATTTTCGCCCTCCCTAGGCTTATTCTTGTCCAATTTGGGTTTTTAACCAATCTTGTGCATCCAATAAGTTCATTTGTGTCATTGGAGGAACATTTAGGTCATTTTCGTCCTCCCTAGTCTTATTCTTGTCCAATTAGGGTTTTTATGCAATCTTGTGCATCCAATAGGTGTGTTTGTGTCATTGGACGAACCTTTAGGTCATTTTCGTCTTCCCTAGGCTTATTCTTGTCCAATTAGGGATTTTAACCAATCTTGTGCATCCAATAAGTTCATTTGTGTCATTGGATGAACATTTAGGTCATTTTCGTCCTCCCTAGGCTTATTCTTGTCCAATTAGGGTTTTTAACCAATCATGTGCATCCAATAGGTGTGTTTGTGTCATTGGACAAACATTTAGGTCATTTTCGTCCTCCCTAGGCTTATTCTTGTCCAATTAGGGTTTTTAACCAATCTTGTGCATCCAATAAGTTCATTTGTGTCATTGGATGAACATTTAGGTCATTTTCGTCCTCCCTATGCTTATTCTTGTCCAATTAGGGTTTTTAACCAATCTTGTACATCCAATAAGTTCATTTGTGTCATTGGAGGAACATTTAGGTCATTTTCGTCCTCCCTAGTCTTATTCTTGTCGAATTAGGGTTTTTATGCAATCTTGTGCATCCAATAAGTTCATTTGTGTCATTGGAGGAACATTTAGGTCATTTTCGTCCTCCCTAGTCTTATTCTTGTCCAATTAGGGTTTTTATGCAATCTTGTGCATCCAATAGGTGTGTTTGTGTCATTGGACGAACATTTAGGTCATTTTCGTCCTCCCTAGGCTTATTCTTGTCCAAGTAGGGTTTTTAACCAATCTTGTGCATCCAATAAGTTCATTTGTGTCATTGGACGAACATTTAGGTCATTTTCGTCCTCCCTAGGCTTATTCTTGTCCAATTAGGGTTTTTAACCAACCTTGTGCATCCAATAATGTTCATTTGTGTCATTGGTTGAACATTTAGGTCATTTTTGTCCTCCCTAGGCTTATTCTTCTCCAATTAGGGTTTTTAACCAACCTTGTGTATCCAATAAGTTCATTTGTGTCATTGGTGGAACATTTAGGTCATTTACGTCCTCCCTAGTCTTATTCTTGTCCAATTAGGGTTTTTATGCAATCTTGTGCATCCAATAGGTGTGTTTGTGTCATTGGAGGAACATTTAGGTCATTTTCGTCCTCCCGTAGTCTTATTCTTGTCGCATTAGGGTTTTTATGCAATCTTGTGCATCCAATAGGTGTGTTTGTGTCATTGGAGGAACATTTAGGTCATTTTCGTCCTCCCTAGTCTTATTCTTGTCCAATTAGGGTTTTTATGCAATCTTGTGCATCCAATAGGTATGTTTGTGTCATTGGACGAACATTTAGGTCATTTTCGTCCTCCCTAGGTTTATTCTTGTCCAATTAGGGTTTTTAACCAATCTTGTGCATCCAATAAGTTCATTTGTGTCATTGGATGAACATTTAGGTCATTTTCGTCCTCCCTAGTCTTATTCTTGTCCAATTAGGGTTTTTATGCAATCTTGTGCATCCAATAGGTGTGTTTGTGTCATTGGAGGAATATTTAGGTCATTTTCGTCCTCCCTAGTCTTATTCTTGTCCAATTAGGGTTTTTATGCAATCTTGTGCATCCAATAGGTGTGTTTGTGTCATTGGACGAACATTTAGGTCATTTTCGTCCTCCCTAGGCTTATTTTTGTCGGATTAGGGTTTTTAGGCAATCATGTGCATCCAATAGGTGTGTTTGTGTCATTGGACGAACATTTAGGTCATTTTCGTCCTCCCTAGGCTTATTCTTGTCCAATTTGGGTTTTTAACCAACCTTGTGCATTCAATAAGTTCATTTGTGTCATTGGTTGAACATTTAGGTCATTTTCGTCCTCCCTAGGCTTATTCTTGTCCAATTAGGGTTTTTAACCAACCTTGTGCATCAAATAAGTTCATTTGTGTCATGGGTGGAACATTTAGGTCATTTACGTCCTCCCTAGTCTTATTCTTATCCAATTAGGGTTTTTATGCAATCTTGTGCATCCAATAGGTGTGTTTGTGTCATTGGACGAACATTTAGGTCATTTTCGTCCTCCCTAGGCTTATTCTTGTCCAATTAGGGTTTTTAACCAATCTTGTGCATCCAATAAGTTCATTTGTGTCATTGGATGAACATTTAGGTCATTTTCGTCTTCCCTAGTCTTATTCTTGTCCAATTAGGGTTTAAAGCAATCTTGTGCATCCAATATGTGTGTTTGTGTCATTGGATGAACATGTAGGTCATTTTCGTCCTCCCTATGCTTATTCTTGTCCAATTAGGGTTTTTAACCAATCTTGTGCATCCAATAAGTTCATTTGTGTCATTGGATGAACATTTAGGTCATTTACGTCCTCCCTAGGCTTATTCTTGTCCAATTAGGGTTTTTAACCAATCTTGTGCATCCAATAAGTTCATTTGTGTCATTGGATGAATATTTAGGTCATTTTCGTCCTCCCTAGGCTTGTTCTTGTCAAATTAGGGTTTTTATGCAATCTAGTGCATCCTATAGGTGTGTTTGTGTCATTGGACGAACATTTAGGTCATTTTCGTCCTCCCTAGGCTTATTCTTGTCCAATTAGGGTTATTAGGCAATCTTGTGCATTCAATAGGTGTGTTTGTGTCATTGGACGAACATTTAGGTCATTTTCGTCCTCCCTAGGCTTATTCTTGTCCAATTAGGGTTTTTAACCAACCTTGTGCATCCAATAAGTTCATTTGTGTCATTGGTTGAACATTTAGGTCCTTTTCGTCCTCCCTAGTCTTATTCTTGTCGAATTAGGGTTTTTATACAATCTTGTGCATCCAATAGGTGTGTTTGTGTCATTGGAGGAACATTTAGGTCATTTTCGTCCTCCCTAGTCTTATTCTTGTCCAATTAGGGTTTTTATGCAATCTTGTGCATCCAATAGGTGTGTTTGTGTCATTGGACGAATATTTAGGTCATTTTCGTCCTCCCTAGGCTTATTTTTGTCCGATTAGGGTTTTTAGGCAATCCTGTGCATCCAATAGGTGTGTTTGTGTCATTGGACGAACATTTAGGTCATTTTCGTCCTCCCTAGGCTTATTCTTGTCCAATTAGGGTTTTTAACCAACCTTGTGCATCCAATAAGTTCATTTGTGTCATTGGTCGAACATTTAGGTCATTTACGTCCTCCCTAGTCTTATTCTTATCCAATTAGGGTTTTTATGCAATCTTGTGCATCCAATAGGTGTGTTTGTGTCATTGGAGGAACATTTAGGTCATTTTCGTCCTCCCTAGTCTTATTCTTGTCAAATTAGGGTTTTTATGCAATCTTGTGCATCCAATAGGTGTGTTTGTGTCATTGGAGGAACATTTAGGTCATTTTCGTCCTCCCTAGTCTTATTCTTGTCCAATTAGGGTTTTTATGCAATCTTGTGCATCCAATAGGTGTGTTTGTGTCATTGGACGAACATTTAGGTCATTTTCGTCCTCCCTAGGCTTATTCTTGTCCAAGTAGGGTTTTTAACCAATCTTGTGCATCCAATAAGTTCATTTGTGTCATTGGACGAACATTTAGGTCATTTTCGTCCTCCCTAGGCTTATTCTTGTCCAATTAGGGTTTTTAACCAACCTTGTGCATCCAATAATGTTCATTTGTGTCATTGGTTGAACATTTAGGTCATTTTTGTCTTCCCTAGGCTTATTCTTGCCCAATTAGGGTTTTTAACCCACCTTGTGTATCCAATAAGTTCATTTGTGTCATTGGTGGAACATTTAGGTCATTTACGTCCTCCCTAGTCTTATTCTTGTCCAATTAGGGTTTTTATGCAATCTTGTGCATCCAATAGGTGTGTTTGTGTCATTGGAGGAACATTTAGGTCATTTTCGTCCTCCCTGGTCTTATTCTTGTCGAATTAGGGTTTTTATGCAATCTTGTGCATCCAATAGGTGTGTTTGTGTCATTGGAGGAATATTTAGGTCATTTTCGTCCTCCCTAGGCTTATTCTTGTCCAATTAGGGTTTTTAACCAATCTTGTGCATCCAATAAGTTCATTTGTGTCATTGGATGAACATTTAGGTCATTTTCGTCCTCCCTAGGCTTATTCTTGTCCAGTTAGGGTTTTTATGCAATCTTGTGCATCCAATAGGTGTGTTTGTGTCATTGGAGGAACATTTAGGTCATTTTCGTCCTCCCTAGTCTTATTCTTGTCCAATTAGGGTTTTTATGCAATCTTGTGCATCCAATAGGTGTGTTTGTGTCATTGGACGAACATTTAGGTCATTTTCGTCCTCCCTAGGCTTATTCTTGTTCGATTAGGGTTTTTAGGCAATCATGTGCATCCAATAGGTGTGTTTGTGTCATTGGACGAACATTTAGGTCATTTTCGTCCTCCCTAGGCTTATTCTTGTCCAATTAGGGTTTTTAACCAATCTTGTGCATCCAATAAGTTCATTTGTGTCATTGGATGAACATTTAGGTTATTTTCGTCCTCCCTAGGCTTATTCTTGTCCAATAAGGGTTTTCAACCAATCTTGTGCATCCAATAAGTTCATTTGTGTCATTGGATGAAAATTTAGGTCATTTTCGTCCTCCCTTGGCTTATTCTTGTCCAATTAGGGTTTTTAACCAATCTTGTGCATCCAATAAGTTCATTTGTGTCATTGGATGAACATTTAGGTCATTTTCGTCCTCCCTAGGCTTATTCTTGTCCAATTAGGGTTTTCAACCAATCTTGTGCATCCAATAAGTTCATTTGTGTCATTGGATGAACATTTAGGTCATTTTCGTCCTCCCTAAGCTTATTCTTGTCCAATTAGGGTTTTCAATCAATCTTGTGCATCCAATAAGTTCATTTGTGTCATTGGATGAACATTTAGGTCATTTTTGTCCTCCCTAGGCTTATTCTTGTCCAATTAGGGTTTTTAACCAATCTTGTGCATCCAATAAGTTCATTTGTGTCATTGGATGAACATTTAGGTCATTTTCGTCCTCCCTAGTCTTATTCTTGTCCAATTAGGGTTTTTATGCAATCTTGTGCATCCAATAGGTGTGTTTGTGTCATTGGAGGAACATTTAGGTCATTTTCGTCCTCCCTAGTCTTATTCTTGTCCAATTAGGGTTTTTATGCAATCTTGTGCATCCAATAGGTGTGTTTGTGTCATTGGAAGAACATTTAGGTCATTTTCATCCTCCCTAGGCTTATTCTTGTCCGATTAGTGTTTTTAACCAATCTTGTGCATTCAATAAGTTCATTTGTGTCATTGGATGAACATTTAGGTCATTTTCGTCCTCCCTAGTCTTATTCTTGTCCAATTAGGGTTTTAAGCAATCTTGTGCATCCAATATGTGGGTTTGTGTCATTGGATGAACGTTTAGGTCATTTTCGTCCTCCCTATGCTTATTCTTGTCCAATTAGGGTTTTTATGCAATCTTGTGCATCCAATAGGTGTGTTTGTGACATTGGAGGAACATTTAGGTCATTTTCGTCCTCCCTAGTCTTATTCTTGTCCAATTAGGGTTTTTATGCAATCTTGTGCATCCAATAGGTGTGTTTGTGTCATTGGACGAACATTTAGGTCATTTTCGTCCTCCCTAGGCTTATTCTTGTCCGATTAGGGTTTTTAACCAATCTTGTGCATTCAATAAATTCATTTGTGTCATTGGATGTACATTTAGGTCATTTTCGTCCTCCCTAGTCTTATTCTTGTCCAATTAGGGTTTTTATGCAATCTTGTGCATCCAATAGGTGTGTTTGTGTCATTGGAGGAACATTTAGGTCATTTTCGTCCTCCCTAGTCTTATTCTTGTCCAATTAGGGTTTTTATGCAATCTTGTGCATCCAATAGGTGTGTTTGTGTCATTGGAAGAACATTTAGGTCATTTTCGTCCTCCCTAGGCTTATTCTTGTCCGATTAGGGTTTTTAACCAATCTTGTGCATTCAATAAGTTCATTTGTGTCATTGGATGAACATTTAGGTCATTTTCGTCCTCCCTAGTCTTATTCTTGTCCAATTAGGGTTTTAAGCAATCTTGTGCATCCAATATGTGGGTTTGTGTCATTGGATGTACGTTTAGGTCATTTTCGTCCTCCCTATGCTTATTCTTGTCCAATTAGGGTTTTTAACCAATCTTGTGCATCCAATAAGTTCATTTGTGTCATTGGATGAACATTTAGGTCATTTTCGTCCTCCCTAGTCTTATTCTTGTCCAATTAGGGTTTTTATGCAATCTTGTGCATCCAATAGGTGTGTTTGTGTCATTGGACGAACATTTAGGTCATTTTCGTCCTCCCTAGGCTTATTCTTGTCCAATTAGGGTTTTTAACCAATCTTGTGCATCCTATAAGTTCATTTATGTCATTGGAGGAATATTTAGGTCATTTTCATCCTCCTTAGTCTTATTCTTGTCCAATTAGGGTTTTTATGCAATCTTGTGCATCCAATAGGTGTGTTTGTGTCATTGGAAGAACATTTAGGTAATTTTCGTCCTCCCTAGGCTTATTCTTGTCCGATTAGGGTTTTTAACCAATCTTGTGCATTCAATAAGTTCATTTGTGTCATTGGACGAACATTTAGGTCATTTTCGTCCTCCCTAGGCTTATTCTTGTCCGATTAGGGTTTTTAATCAATCTTGTGCATCCAATATGTGGGTTTGTGTCATTGGATGAACGTTTAGGTCATTTTCGTCCTCCCTATGCTTATTCTTGTCCAATTAGGGTTTTTAACCAATCTTGTGCATCCAATAAGTTCATTTGTGTCATTGGATGAACATTTAGGTCATTTTCGTCCTCCCTAGTCTTATTCTTGTCCAATTAGGGTTTTTATGCAATCTTGTGAATCCAATAGGTGTGTTTGTGTCATTGGAAGAACATTTAGGTCATTTTCGTCCTCCCTAGGCTTATTCTTGTCCGATTAGGGTTTTTAACCAATCTTGTGCATTCAATAAGTTCATTTGTGTCATTGGATGAACATTTAGGTCATTTTCGTCCTCCCTAGTCTTATTCTTGTCCAATTAGGGTTTTAAGCAATCTTGTGCATCCAATATGTGGGTGTGTGTCATTGGATGAACGTTTAGGTCATTTTCGTCCTCCCTATGCTTATTCTTGTCCAATTAGGGTTTTTAACCAATCTTGTGCATCCAATAAGTTCATTTGTGTCATTGGATGAACATTTAGGTCATTTTCGTCCTCCCTAGTCTTATTCTTGTCCAATTAGGGTTTTTATGCAATCTTGTGCATCCAATAGGTGTGTTTGTGTCATTGGACGAACATTTAGGTCATTTTCGTCCTCCCTAGGCTTATTCTTGTCCAATTAGGGTTTTTAACCAATCTTGTGCATCCAATAAGTTCATTTGTGTCATTGGATGAACATTTAGGTCATTTTCGTCCTCCCTAGTCTTATTCTTGTCGAATTAGGGTTTTTAAGCAATCTTGTGCATCCAATACGTGTGTTTGTGTCATTGGACGAACATTTAGGTCATTTTCGTCCTCCCTAGTCTTATTCTTGTCCAATTAGGATTTTTAACCAATCTTGTGCATCCAATAAGTTCATTTGTGTCATTGGATTAACATTTAGGTCATTTTCGTCCTCCCTATGCTTATTCTTGTCCAATTAGGGTTTTTAACCAACCTTGTGCATCCAATAAGTTCATTTGTGTCATTGGTTGAACATTTAGTTCATTTTCGTCCTCCCAAGGCTTATTCTTGTCCAATTAGGGTTTTTAACCAACCTTGTGCATCCAATAAGTTCATTTGTGTCATTAGTGGAACATTTAGGTCATTTACGTCCTCCCTAGTCTTATTCTTGTCCAATTAGGGTTTTTATGCAATCTTGTGCATCCAATAGGTGTGTTTGTGTCATCGGAGGAACATTTAGGTCATTTTCGTCCTCCCTAGTCTTATTCTTGTCCAATTAGGGTTTTTATACAATCTTGTGCATCCAATAGGTGTGTTTGTGTCATTGGACGAACATTTAGGTCATTTTCGTCCTCCCTAGGCTTATTCTTGTCCAATTAGGGGTTTTAACCAATCTTGTGCATCCAATAAGTTCATTTGTGTCATTGGATGAACATTTAGGTCATTTTCGTCCTCCCTAGTCTTATTCTTGTCGAATTAGGGTTTTTATGCAATCTTGTGCATCCAATAGGTGTGTTTGTGTCATTGGACGAACATTTAGGTCATTTTCGTCCTCCCTAGGCTTATTCTTGTCCAATTAGGCTTTTTATGCAATCCTGTCAATACAATAGGTGTGTTTGTGTCATTGGATGAACATTTAGGTCATTTTCGTCCTCCATAAGCTTATTCTTGTCCAATTAGGGTTTTTAACCAACCTTGTGCATCCAATAAGTTCATTTGTGTCATTGGTGGAACATTTAGGTCATTTAAGTCCTCCCTAGTCTTATTCTTGTCGAATTAGGGTTTTTATGCAATCTTGTGCATCCAATAGGTGTATTTGTGTCATTGGAGGAACATTTAGGTCATTTTCGTCCTCCCTAGGCTTATTCTTGTCCAATTAGGGTTTTTATGCAATCCTGTGCATCCAATAGGTGTGTTTGTGTCATTGGAGGAACATTTAGGTCATTTCCGTCCTCCCTAGTCTTATTCTTGTCCAATTAGGGTTTTTATGCAATCTTGTGCATCAAATAGGTGTGTTTGTGTCATTGGACAAACATTTAGGTCATTTTCGTCCTCCCTAGGCTTATTCTTGTCCAATTAGGGTTTTTAACCAATCTTGTGCATCCAATAAATTCATTTGTGTCATTGGATGAACATTTAGGTCATTTTCGTCCTCCCTAGGCTTGTTCTTGTCCAATTAGGGTTTTTATGCAATCTTGTGCATCCAATAGGTGTGTTTGTGTCATTGGACGAACATTTAGGTCATTTTCGTCCTCCCTAGGCTTATTCTTGTCCAATTAGGGTTTTTAACCAATCTTGTGCATCCAATAAATTCATTTGTGTCATTGGAGGAACATTTAGGTCATTTTCGTCCTCCCTAGTCTTATTCTTGTCCAATTAGGATTTTAAGCAATCTTGTTCATCCAATATGTGGGTTTGTGTCATTGGATGAACTTTTAGGTCATTTTCGTCCTCCCTATGCTTATTCTTGTCCAATTAGGGTTTTTAACCAATCTTGTGCATGCAATAAGTTCATTTGTGTCATTGGATGAACATTTAGGTCATTTTCGTCCTCCCTAGTCTTATTCTTGTCCAATTAGGGTTTTTATGCAATCTTGTGCATCCAATAGGTGTGTTTGTGTCATTGGACGAACATTTAGGTCATTTTCGTCCTCCCTAGGCTTATTCTTGTCCAATTAGGGTTTTTAACCAATCTTGTGCATCCAATAAGTTCATTTGTGTCATTGGATGAACATTTAGGTCATTTTCGTCCTCCCTAGTCTTATTCTTGTCCAATTAGGGTTTTTATGCAATCTTGTGCATCCAATAGGTGTGTTTGTGTCATTGGACGAACATTTAGGTCATTTTCGCCCTCCCTAGGCTTATTCTTGTCCAATTAGGGTTTTTAACCAATCTTGTGCTTCCAATAAGTTCATTTGTGTCATTGGATGAACATTTAGGTCATTTTCGTCCTCCCTAGGCTTATTCTTGTCCAATTAGGGTTTTTAACCAATCTTGTGCATCCAATAAGTTCACTTGTGTCATTGGATGAACATTTAGGTCATTTTCGTCCTCCCTAGTCTTATTCTTGTCCAATTAGGGTTTTAAGCAATCATGTGCATCCAATATGTGTGTTTGTGTCATTGGACGAACATTTAGGTCATTTTCGTCCTCCCTATGCTTATTCTTGTCCAATTAGGGTTTTTAACCAATCTTGTGCATCCAATAAGTTCATTTGTGTCATTGGATGAACATTTAGGTCATTTTCGTCTTCCCTAGGATTATTCTTGTCCAATTAGGGTTTTTAACCAATCTTGTGCATCCAATAGGTGTGTTTGTGTCATTGGATAAACATTTAGGTCATTTTCATCCTCCCTAGTCTTATTCTTGTCCAATTAGGGTTTTAATGTAATCTTGTGCATCCAATAGGTGTGTTTGTGTCATTGGACGAACATTTAGGTCATTTCGCCCTCCCTAGGCATATTATTGTCCAATTAGGGTTTTTAACCAATCTTGTGCATCCAATAAGTTCATTTGTGTCATTGGATGAACATTTAGGTCATTTTCGTCCTCCCTAGGCTTATTCTTGTCCAATTAGGG
>JBBPBR010000286.1:36580-57397 GCA_037974775.1 Cicer pinnatifidum
CCTCCCTAGGCATATTATTGTCCAATTAGGGTTTTTAACCAATCTTGTGCATCCAATAAGTTCATTTGTGTCATTGGATGAACATTTAGGTCATTTTCGTCCTCCCTAGGCTTATTCTTGTCCAATTAGGGTTTTTAACCAATCTTGTGCATCCAATAAGTTCATTTGTGTCATTGGATGAACATTTAGGTCATTTTCGTCCTCCCTAGTCTTATTCTTGTCCAATTAGGGTTTTAAGCAATCTTGTGCATCCAATATGTGGGTTTGTGTCATTGGACGAACATTTAGGTCATTTTCGTACTCCATATGCTTATTCTTGTCCAATTAGGGTTTTTAACCAATCTTGTGCATCCAATAAGTTCATTTGTGTCATTGGATGAACATTTAGGTCATTTTCGTCCTCCCTAGTCTTATTCTTGTCCAATTAGGGTTTTTATGCAATCTTGTGCATCCAATAGGTGTGTTTGTGTCATTGGACGAACATTTAGGTCATTTTCGTCCTCCCTAGGCTTATTCTTGTCCAATTAGGGTTTTTAACCAATCTTGTGCATCCAATAAGTTCATTTGTGTCATTGGATGAACAATTAGGTCATTTTCGTCCTCCCGAGTCTTATTCTTGTCCAATTAGGGTTTTTATGCAATCTTGTGCATCCAATAGGTGTGTTTGTGTCATTGGAGGAACATTTAGGTCATTTTCGTCCTCCCTAGTCTTATTCTTGTCCAATTAGGGTTTTTATGCAATCTTGTGCATCCAATAGGTGTGTTTGTGTCATTGGACGAACATTTAGGTCATTTTCGTCCTCCCTAGGCTTATTTTTGTCCGATTAGGGTTCTTAGGCAATCCTGTGCATCCAATAGGTGTGTTTGTGTCATTGGACGAACATTTAGGTCATTTTCGTCCTCCCTAGGCTTATTCTTGTCCAATTAGGGTTTTTAACCAATCTTGTGCATCCAATAAGTTCATTTGTGTCATTGGATGAACATTTAGGTCATTTTCGTCCTCCCTAGGCTTATTCTTGTCCAATTAGGGTTTTCAACCAATCTTGTGCATCCAATAAGTTCATTTGTGTCATTGGATGAACATTTAGGTCATTTTCGTCCTCCCTAGCCTTATTCTTGTCCAATTAGGGTTTTTAAACCATCTTTTGCATCCAATAAGTTCATTTGTGTCATTGGACGAACATTTAGGTCATTTTTTTCCTCCCTAGGCTTATTCTTGTCCAATTAGGGTTTTTAACCAATCTTGTGCATCCAATAAGTTCATTTGTGTCATTGGATGAACATTTAGGTCATTTTCGTCCTCCCTAGTCTTATTCTTGTCCAATTAGGGTTTTTATGCAATCTTGTGCATCCAATAGGTGTGTTTGTGTCATTGGAGGAACATTTAGGTCTTTTTCGTCCTCCATAGTCTTATTCTTGTCCAATTAGGGTTTTAACCAATCTTGTGCATCCAATATGTGGGTTTGTGTCATTGGATGAACATTTAGGTCATTTTCGTCCTCCCTATGCTTATTCTTGTCCAATTAGGGTTTTTAACCAATCTTGTGCATCCAATAAGTTCATTTGTGTCATTGGATGAACATTTAGGTCATTTTCGTCCTCCCTAGGCTTATTCTTGTCCAATTAGGGTTTTTAACCAATCTTGTGCATCCAATAAGTTCATTTGTGTCATTGGATGAACATTTAGGTCATTTTCGTCCTCCCTAGTCTTATTATTGTCTAATTAGGGTTTTTATGCAATCTTGTGCATCCAATAGGTGTGTTTGTGTCATTGGAGGAACATTTAGGTCATTTTCGTCCTCCCTAGTCTTATTCTTGTCCAATTAGGGTTTTTATGCAATCTTGTGCATCCAATAGGTGTGTTTGTGTCATTGGACGAACATTTAGGTCATTTTCGTCCTCCCTAGGCTTATTCTTGTCCGATTAGGGTTTTTAACCAATCTTGTGCATTCAATAAGTTCATTTGTGTCATTGGATGAACAATTAGGTCATTTTCGTCCTCCCTAGGCTTATTCTTGTCAAATTAGGGTTTAGGGTTTATGGTTTTTATGCAATCTTGTGCATCCAATAGGTGTGTTTGTGTCATTGGACGAACATTTAGGTCATTTTCGTCCTCCCTAGGCTTATTCTTGTCCAATTAGGGTTTTTAACCAATCTTGTGCATCCAATAAGTTCATTTGTGTCATTGGATGAACATTTAGGTCATTTTCGTCCTCCCTAGTCTTATTCTTGTCCAATTAGGGTTTTTAACCAACATTGTGCATCCAATAAGTTCATTTGTGTCATTGGTGGAACGTTTAGGTCATTTACGTCCTCCCTAGTCTTATTCTTGTCCAATTAGGGTTTTTATGCAATCTTGTGCATCCAATAGGTGTGTTTGTGTCATTGGAGGAACATTTAGGTCATTTTCGTCCTCCCTAGTCTTATTCTTGTCCAATTAGGGTTTTTATGCAATCTTGTGCATCCAATAGGTGTGTTTGTGTCATTGGACGAACATTTAGGTCATTTTCGTCCTCCCTAGGCTTATTCTTGTCCAATTAGGGTTTTTAACCAATCTTGTGCATCCAATAAGTTCATTTGTGTCATTGGATGAACATTTAGATCATTTTCGTCCTCTCTAGGCTTATTCTTGTCCAATTAGGGTTTTTAACCAATCTTGTGCATCCATAAGTTCATTTGTGTCATTGGATGAACATTTAGATCATTTTCGTCCTCCCTAGGCTTATTCTTGTCCAATTAGGGTTTTTAACCATTCTTGTGCATCCAATAAGTTCATTTGTGTCATTGGATGAACATTTAGGTCATTTTCGTCCTCCCTAGTCTTATTCTTGTCCAATTAGGGTTTTAAGCAATCTTGTGCATCCAATATGTGGGTTTGTGTCATTGGATGAGCGTTTAAGTCATTTTCATCCTCCCTATGCTTATTCTTGTCCAATTAGGGTTTTTAACCAATCTTGTGCATCCAATAAGTTCATTTGTGTCATTGGATGAACATTTAGGTCATTTTCGTCCTCCCTAGTCTTATTCTTGTCCAATTAGGGTTTTTATGCAATCTTGTGCATCCAATAGGTGTGTTTGTGTCATTGGACGAACATTTAGGTCATTTTCGTCCTCCCTAGGCTTATTCTTGTCCGATTAGGGTTTTTAACCAATGTTGTGCATTCAATAAATTCATTTGTGTCATTGGATGAACATTTAGGTCATTTTCGTCCTCCCTAGTCTTATTCTTGTCCAATTAGGGTTTTAAGCAATCTTGAGCATCCAATATGTGGGTTTGTGTCATTGGATGAACATTTAGGTCATTTTCGTCCTCCCTATGCTTATTCTTGTCCAATTAGGGTTTTTAACCAATCTTGTGCATCCAATAAGTTCATTTGTGTCATTGGATGAACATTTAGGTCATTTTCGTCCTCCCTAGTCTTATTCTTGTCCAATTAGGGTTTTTATGCAATCTTGTGCATCCAATAGGTGTGTTTGTGTCATTGGACGAACATTTTGGTCATTTTCGTCCTCCCTAGGCTTATTCTTGTCCAATTAGGGTTTTTAACCAATCTTGTGCATCCAATAAGTGTGTTTGTGTCATTGGCGCAACATTTAGGTCATTTTCGTCCTCCCTAGTCTTATTCTTGTCCAATTAGGGTTTTTATGCAATCTTGTGCATCCAATAGGTGTGTTTGTGTCATTGGACGAACATTTAGGTCATTTTCGTCCTCCCTAGGCTTATTCTTGTCCAATTAGGGTTTTTAACCAATCTTGTGCATCCAATAAGTTCATTTGTGTCATTGGATGAACATTTAGGTCATTTTCGTCCTCCCTAGGCTTATTCTTGTCCAATTAGGGTTTTTAACCAATCTTGTGCATCCAATAAGTTCATTTGTGTCATTTGATGAACATTTTGGTCATTTTCGTCCTCCCTAGGCTTATTCTTGTTCAATTAGGGTTTTCAACCAATCTTGTGCATCCAATAAGTTCATTTGTGTCATTGGATGAACATTTAGGTCATTTTCGTCCTCCCCAGGCTTATTCTTGTCCAATTAGGGTTTTCAACCAATCTTGTGCATCCAATAAGTTCATTTGTGTCATTGGATGAACATTTAGGTCATTTTCGTCCTCCCTAGGCTTATTCTTGTCCAATTAGGGTTTTTAACCAATCTTGTGCATCCAATAAGTTCATTTGTTTTATTGGATAAACATTTAGGTCATTTTCGTCCTCCCTAGTCTTATTCTTGTCCAATTAGGGTTTTTATGCAATCTTATGCATCCAATAGGTGTGTTTATGTCATTGTAGGAACATTTAGGTCATTTTCGTCCTCCCTAGTTTTATTCTTGTCCAATTAGGGTTTTTATGCAATCTTGTGCATCCAATAGGTGTGTTTGTGTCATTGGACGAACATTTAGGTCATTTTGGTCCTCCCTAGGCTTATTCTTGTCTAATTAGGGTTTTTAACCAATCTTGTGCATCCAATAAGTTCATTTGTGTCATTGGATGAACATTTAGGTCATTTTCGTCATCCCTAGTCTTATTATTGTCCAATTAGGGTTTTAAGCAATCTTGTGCATCCAATAAGTTCATTTGTGTCCTTGGATGAACATTTAGGTCATTTTCGTCCTCCCTATGCTTATTCTTGTCCAATTAGGGTTTTTAACCAACCTTGTGCATCCAATAAGTTCATTTGTGTCATTGGTGGAACATTTAGGTCATTTACGTCCTCCCTAGGCTTATTCTTGTCCAATTAGGGTTTTTAACCAACCTTGTGCATCCAATAAGTTCATTTGTGTCATTGGTGGAACATTTAGGTCATTTACGTCCTCCCTAGTCTTATTCTTTGTCCAATTAGGGTTTTTATGCAATCTTGTGCATCCAATAGGTGTATTTGTGTCATTGGAGGAACATTTAGGTCATTTTCGTCCTCCCTAGTCTTATTCTTGTCGAATTAGGGTTTTTATACAATCTTGTGCATCCAATAGGTGTGTTTGTGTCATTGGAGGAACATTTAGGTCATTTTCGTCCTCCCTAGTCTTATTCTTGTCCAATTAGGGTTTTTAACCAATCTTGTGCATCCAATAAGTTCATTTGTGTCATTGGATGCACATTTAGGTCATTTTCGTCCTCCCTAGTCTTATTCTTGTCCAATTAGGGTTTTTTATCCAATCTTGTGCATCCAATAGGTGTGTTTGTGTCATTGGACGAACATTTAGGTCATTTTCGTCCTCCCTAGGCTTATTCTTGTCCAATTAGGGTTTTTAACCAATCTTGTGCATCCAATAAGTTCATTTGTGTCATTGGATGAACATTTAGGTCATTTTCGTCCTCCCTAGTCTTATTCTTGTCCAATTAGGGTTTTAAGCAATCTTGTGCATCCAATATGTGGGTTTGTGTCATTGGATGAACGTTTAGGTCATTTTCGTCCTCTCTATGCTTATTCTTGTCCAATTAGGGTTTTTAACCAATCTTGTGCATCCAATAAGTTCATTTGTGTCATTGGACGAACATTTAGGTCATTTTCGTCCTTCCTAGTCTTATTCTTGTCCAATTAGGGTTTTTATGCAATCTTGTGCATCCAATAGGTGTGTTTGTGTCATTGGACGAACATTTAGGTCATTTTCGTCCTCCCTAGGCTTATTCTTGTCCAATTAGGGTTTTTAACCAATCTTGTGCATCCAATAAGTTCATTTGTGTCATTGGATGAACATTTAGGTCATTTTCGTCCTCCCTAGTCTTATTCTTGTCCAATTAGGGTTTTTATGCAATCTTGTGCGTCCAATAGGTGTGTTTGTGTCATTGGATGAACATTTAGGTCATTTTCGTCCTCCCTAGTCTTATTCTTGTCCAATTAGGGTTTTTATGCAATCCTGTGCATCCAATAGGTGTGTTTGTGTCATTGGAGGAACATTTAGGTCATTTCCGTCCTCCCTAGTCTTATTCTTGTCGAATTAGGGTTTTTATACAATCTTGTGCATCCAATAGGTGTGTTTGTGTCATTGGATGAACATTTAGGTCATTTTCGTCCTCCCTAGGCTTATTCTTGTCCAATTAGGGTTCTTAACCAATCTTGTGCATCCAATAAGTTCATTTGTGTCATTGGATGAACATTTAGGTCATTTTCGTCCTCCCTAGTCTTATTCTTGTCGAATTAGGGTTTTTATACAATCTTGTGCATCCAATAGGTGTGTTTGTGTCATTGGATGAACATTTAGGTCATTTTCGTCCTCCCTATGCTTATTCTTGTCCAATTAGGGTTTTTAACCAATCTTGTGCATCCAATAAGTTCATTTGTGTCATTGGTTGAACATTTAGGTCATTTTCGTCCTCCCTAGTCTTATTCTTGTCCAATTAGGGTTTTTATGCAATCTTGTGCATCCAATATGTGTGTTTGTGTCATTGGACGAACATTTAGGTCATTTTCGTCCTCCCTAGGCTTATTCTTGTCCAATTAGGGTTTTTAACCAATCTTGTGCATCCAATAAGTTCATTTGTGTCATTGGATGAACATTTAGGTCATTTTCTTCCTCCCTAGTCTTATTCTTGTCCAATTAGGGTTTTTATGCAATCTTGTGCATCCAATATGTGTGTTTGTGTCATTGGACGAACATTTAGGTCATTTTCGTCCTCCCTAGGCTTATTCTTGTCCAATTAGGGTTTTTAACCAATCTTGTGCATCCAATAAGTTCATTTGTGTCATTGGATGAACATTTAGGTCATTTTCGTCCTCCCTAGGCTTATTCTTGTCCAATTAGGGTTTTCAACCAATCTTGTGCATCCAATAAGTTCATTTGTGTCATTGGATGAACATTTAGGTCATTTTCGTCCTCCCTAGCCTTATTCTTGTCCAATTAGGGTTTTTAAACCATCTTTTGCATCCAATAAGTTCATTTGTGTCATTGGACGAACATTTAGGTCATTTTTTTCCTCCCTAGGCTTATTCTTGTCCAATTAGGGTTTTTAACCAATCTTGTGCATCCAATAAGTTCATTTGTGTCATTGGATGAACATTTAGGTCATTTTCGTCCTCCCTAGTCTTATTCTTGTCCAATTAGGGTTTTTATGCAATCTTGTGCATCCAATAGGTGTGTTGGTGTCATTGGACGAACATTTAGGTCATTTTCGTCATCCCTTGGCTTATTCTTGTCCAATTAGGGTTTTTAACCAATCTTGTGCATCCAATAAGTTCATTTGTGTCATTTGATGAACATTTAGGTCATTTTCGTCCTCCCTAGTCTTATTCTTGTCCAATTAGGGTTTTTATGCAATCTTGTGCATCCAATAGGTGTGTTGGTGTCATTGGACGAACATTTAGGTCATTTTCGTCATCCCTAGGCTTATTCTTGTCCAATTAGGGTTTTTAACCAATCTTGTGCATCCAATAAGTTCATTTGTGTCATTGGATGAACATTTAGGTCATTTTCGTCCTCCCTAGTCTTATTCTTGTCCAATTAGGGTTTTTATGCAATCTTGTGCATCCAATAGGTGTGTTTGTGTCATTGGACGAACATTTAGGTGATTTTCGTCCTCCCTAGGCTTATTCTTGTCCAAGTAGGGTTTTTAACCAATCTTGTGCATCCAATAAGTTCATTTGTGTCATTGGATGAACATTTATGTCATTTTCGTCCTCCCTAGTCTTATTCTTGTCCAATTAGGGTTTTTATGCAATCTTGTGCATCCAATAGGTGTGTTTGTGTCACTAGAGGAACATTTAGGTCATTTTCGTCCTCCCTAGTCTTATTCTTGTCCAATTAGGGTTTTTATGCAATCTTGAACATCCAATAGGTGTGTTTGTGTCATTGGACGAACATTTAGGTCATTTTCGTCCTCCCTAGGCTTATTCTTGTCCAATTAGGGTTTGTAACCAATCTTGTGCATCCAATAAGTTCATTTGTGTCATTGGATGAACATTTAGGTCATTTTCGTCATCCCTAGTCTTATTCTTGTCCAATTAGGGTTTTTATGCAATCTTCTGCATCCAATAGGTGTGTTTGTGTCATTGGACGAACATTTAGGTCATTCTCGTCCACCCTAGGCTTATTCTTGTCCAATTATGGTTTTAACCAATCTTGTGCATCCAATAAGTTCATTTGTGTCATTGGATGATCATTTAGGTCATTTTCATCCTCCCTAGGCTTATTCTTGTCCAATTAGGGTTTTCAACCAATCTTGTGCATCCAATAAGTTCATTTGTGTCATTGGATGAACATTTAGGTCATTTTCGTCCTCCCTAGGCTTATTCTTGTCCAATTAGGGTTTTTAACCAATCTTGTGCATCCAATAAGTTCATTTGTGTCATTGGATGAACATTTAGGTCATTTTCGTCCTCCCTAGTCTTATTCTTGTCCAATTAGGGTTTTTATGCAATCTTATGCATCCAATAGGTGTGTTTGTGTCATTGTAGGAACATTTAGGTCATTTTCGTCCTCCCTAGTTTTATTCTTGTCCAATTATGGTTTTTATGCAATCTTGTGCATCCAATAGGTGTGTTTGTGTCATTGGACGAACATTTAGGTCATTTTGGTCCTCCCTAGGCTTATTCTTGTCCAATTAGGGTTTTTAACCAATCTTGTGCATCCAGTAAGTTCATTTGTGTCATTGGATGAACATTTAGGTCATTTTCGTCATCCCTAGTCTTATTCTTGTCCAATTAGGGTTTTAAGCAATCTTGTGCATCCAATATGTGTGTTTGTGTCATTGGATGAACATTTAGGTCATTTTCGTCCTCCCTATGCTTATTCTTGTCCAATTAGGGTTTTTAACCAATCTTGTGCATCCAATAAATTCGTTTGTGTCATTGGATGAACATTTAGGTCATTTTAGTCCTCCCTAGGCTTATTCTTGTCCAATTAGGGTTTTTAACCAATCTTGTGCATCCAATAAGTTCATTTGTGTCATTGGATGAACATTTAGGTTATTTTCGTCCTCCCTAGGCTTGTTCTTGTCCAATTAGGGTTTTTATGCAATCTTGTGCATCCTATAGGTGTGTTTGTGTCATTGGACGAACATTTAGGTCATTTTGGTCCTCCCTAGGCTTATTCTTGTCCAATTAGGGTTTTTAACCAATCTTGTGCATCCAATAAGTACATTTGTGTCATTGGATGAACATTTAGGTCATTTTCGTCATCCCTAGTCTTATTCTTGTCCAATTAGGGTTTTAAGCAATCTTGTGCATCCAATATGTGTGTTTGTGTCATTGGATGAACATTTAGGTCATTTTCGTCCTCCCTATGCTTATTCTTGTCCAATTAGGGTTTTTAACCAATCTTGTACATCCAATAAGTTCGTTTGTGTCATTGGATGAACATTTAGGTCATTTTAGTCCTCCCTAGGCTTATTCTTGTCCAATTAGGGTTTTTAACCAATCTTGTGCATCCAATAAGTTCATTTGTGTCATTGGATGAACATTTAGGTTATTTTCGTCCTCCCTAGGCTTGTTCTTGTCCAATTAGGGTTTTTATGCAATCTTGTGCATCCTATAGGTGTGTTTGTGTCATTGGACGAACATTTAGGTCATTTTCGTCCTCCCTAGGCTTATTCTTGTCCAATTAGGGTTTTTATGCAATCCTGTGCATCCAATAGGTGTATTTGTGTCATTGGAGGAACATTTAGGTCATTTTCGTCCTCCCTAGTCTTATTCTTGTCGAATTAGGGTTTTTATACAATCTTGTGCATCCAATAGGTGTGTTTGTGTCATTGGAGGAACATTTAGGTCATTTTCGTCCTCCCTAGTCTTATTCTTGTCCAATTAGGGTTTTTAACCAATCTTGTGCATCCAATAAGTTCATTTGTGTCATTGGATGAACATTTAGGTCATTTTCGTCCTCCCTAGGCTTGTTCTGGTCCAATTAGGGTTTTTATGCAATCTTGTGCATCCAATAAATTCATTTGTGTCGTTGGATGAACATTTAGGTCATTTTCGTCCTCCCTAGGCTTATTCTTGTCCAATTAGGGTTTTCAACCAATCTTGTGCATCCAATAAGTTCATTTGTGTCATTGGATGAACATTTAGGTCATTTTCGTCCTCCCTAGGCTTATTCTTGTCCAATTAGGGTTTTTAAACAATCTTGTGCATCCAATAAGTTCATTTGTGTCATTGGAGGAACATTTAGGTCATTTTCGTCCTCCCTAGTCTTATTCTTGTCCAATTAGGGTTTTTATGCAATCTTGTGCATCCAATAGGTGTGTTTGTTTCATTGGACGAACATTTAGGTCATTTTCGTCCTCCCTAGTCTTATTCTTGTCGAATTAGAGTTTTTAAACAATCTTGTGCATCCAATAAGTTCATTTGTGTCATTGGACGAACATTTAGGTCATTTTCGTCCTCCCTAGGCTTATTCTTGTCCAATTAGGGTTTTTATGCAATCTTGTGCATCCTATAGGTGTGTTTGTGTCATTGGACGAACATTTAGGTCATTTTCGTCCTTCCTAGGCTTATTCTTGTCCAATTAGGGTTTTTATGCAATCCTGTGCATCCAATAGGTGTGTTTGTGTCATTGGAGGAACATTTAGGTCATTTTCGTCCTCCCTAGTCTTATTCTTGTCGAATTAGGGTTTTTATACAATCTTGTGCATCCAATAGGTGTGTTTGTGTCATTGGACGAACATTTAGGTCATTTTCGTCCTCCCTAGTCTTATTCTTGTCGAATTAGGGTTTTTAAACAATCTTGTGCATCCAATAAGTTCATTTGTGTCATTGGACGAACATTTAGGTCATTTTCGTCCTCCCTAGGCTTATTCTTGTCCAATTAGGGTTTTTATACAATCTTGTGCATCCAATAAGTTCATTTGTGTCATTGGAGGAACATTTAGGTCATTTTCGTCCTCCCTAGTCTTATTCTTGTCCAATTAGGGTTTTTATGCAATCTTGTGCATCCAATAGGAGTGTTTGTGTCATTGGACGAACATTTAGGTCATTTTCGTCCTCCCTAGGCTTATTCTTGTCCAATTAGGGTTTTTAACCAATCTTGTGCATCCAATAAGTTCATTTGTGTCATTGGATGAACATTTAGGTCATTTTCGTCATCCCTAGTCTTATTCTGTCCAATTAGGGTTTTAAGCAATCTTGTGCATCCAATATGTGTGTTTGTGTAATTGGATGAACATTTAGGTCATTTTCGTCCTCCCTATGCTTATTCTTGTCCAATTAGGGTTTTTAACCAATCTTGTGCATCCAATAAGTTCATTTGTGTCATTGGACGAACATTTAGGTCATTTTCGTCCTCCCTAGGCATATTCTTGTCCAATTAGGGTTTTTAACCAATCTTGTGCATCCAATAGGTGTGTTTGTGTCATTGGACGAACATTTAGGTCATTTTCGTCCTCCCTAGGCTTATTCTTGTCCAATTAGGGTTTTTAACCAATCTTGTGCCTCCAAAAAGTTCATTTGTGTCATTGGATGAACATTTAGGTCATTTTCGTCCTCCCTAGGCTTATTCTTGTCCAATTAGGGTTATTATGCAATCTTATGCATCCAATAAATTTATTTGTGTCATTGGATGAACATTTAGGTCATTTTCGTCCTCCCTAGTCTTATTCTTGTCCAATTAGGGTTTTTATGCAATCTTGTGCATCCAATAGGTGTGTTTGTGTCATTGGACGAACATTTAGGTCATTTTCGTCCTCCCTAGGCTTATTCTTGTCCAATTAGGGTTTTTAACCAATCTTGTGCATCCAATAAGTTCATTTGTGTCATTGGATGAACATTTAGGTCATTTTCGTCATCCCTAGTCTTATTCTTGTCCAATTAGGGTTTTAAGCAATCTTGTGCATCCAATATGTGTGTTTGTGTCATTGGATGAACATTTAGGTCATTTTCGTCCTCCCTATGCTTATTCTTGTCCAATTAGGCTTTTTAACCAATCTTGTGCATCCAATAAGTTCATTTGTGTCATTGGATGAACATTTAGGTCATTTACGTCCTCCCTAGGCTTATTCTTGTCCAATTAGGGTTTTTAACCAATCTTGTGCATCCAATAAGTTCCTTTGTGTCATTGGATGAACATTTAGGTCATTTTCGTCCTCCCTAGGCTTGTTCTTGTCCAATTAGGGTTTTTATGCAATCTTGTGCATCCTATAGGTGTGTTTGTGTCATTGGACGAACATTTAGGTCATTTTCGTCCTCCCTAGGCTTATTCTTGTCCAATTAGGGTTTTTATGCAATCATGTGCATCCAATAGGTGTGTTTGTGTCATTGGACGAACATTTAGGTCATTTTCGTCCTCCCTAGGCTTATTCTTGTCCAATTAGGGTTTTTAACCAACCTTGTGCATCCAATAAGTTCATTTGTGTCATTGGTTGAACATTTAGGTAATTTCCGTCTACCTAGGCTTATTCTTGTCCAATCAGGGTTTTTAACCAACCTTGTGCATCCAATAAGTTCATTTGTGTCATTGGTAGAACATTTAGGTCATTTACGTCCTCCCTAGTCTTATTCTTGTCCAATTAGGGTTTTTATGCAATCTTGTGCATCCAATAGGTGAGTTTGTGTCATTGGAGGAACATTTAGGTCATTTTCGTCCTCCCTAGTCTTATTCTTGTCGAATTAGGGTTTTTATACAATCTTGTGCATCCAATAGGTGTGTTTGTGTCATTGGAGGAACATTTAGGTCATTTTCGTCCTCCCTAGTCTTATTCTTGTCCAATTAGGGTTTTTATGCAATCTTGTGCATCCAATAGGTGTGTTTGTGTCATTGGACGAACATTTAGGTCATTTTCGTCCTCCCTAGGCTTATTCTTGTCCAATTAGGGTTTTTAACCAATCTTGTGCATCCAATAAGTTCATTTGTGTCATTGGATGAACTTTTAGGTCATTTTCTTCCTCCCTAGTCTTATTCTTGTCCAATTTAGGGTTTTAAGCAATCTTGTGCATCCAATATGTGGGTTTGTGTCATTGGATGAACGTTTAGGTCATTTTCGTCCTCCCTATGCTTATTCTTGTCCAATTAGGGTTTTTAACCAATCTTGTGCATCCAATAAGTTCATTTGTGTCATTGGATGAACATTTAGGTCATTTTCGTCCTCCCTAGTCTTATTCTTGTCCAATTAGGGTTTTTATGCAATCTTGTGCATCCAATAGGTGTGTTTGTGTCATTGGACGAACATTTAGGTCATTTTCGTCCTCCCTAGGCTTATTCTTGTCCAATTAGGGTTTTTAACCAATCTTGTGCATCCAATAAGTTCATTTGTGTCATTGGATGAACATTTAGGTCATGTTCGTCCTCCTTAGTCTTATTGTTGTCCAATTAGGGTCTTTATGCAATCTTGTGCATCCAATTGGTGTGTTTGTGTCATTGGAGGAACAGTTAGGTCATTTTCGTCCTCCCTAGTCTTATTCTTGTCCAATTAGGATTTTTATGCAATCTTGTGCATCCAATAGGTGTGTTTGTGTCATTGGACGAACATTTAGGTCATTTTCGTCCTCCCTAGGCTTATTCTTGTCCGATTAGGGTTTTTAACCAATCTTGTGCATCCAATAAGTTCGTTTGTGTCATTGGATGAACATTTAGGTCATTTTCGTCCTCCCTAGTCTTATTCTTGTCCAATTAGGGTTTTTATGCAATCTTGTGCATCCAATAGGTGTGTTTGTGTCATTGGAGGAACATTTAGGTCATTTTCGTCCTCCCTAGTCTTATTCTTGTCCAATTAGGGTTTTTATGCAATCTTGTGCATCCAATAGGTGTGTTTGTGTCATTGGACGAACATTTAGGTCATTTTCGTCCTCCCTAGGCTTATTCTTGTCTGATTAGGGTTTTTAACCAATGTTGTGCGTTCAATAAATTCATTTGTGTCATTGGATGAACATTTAGGTCATTTTCTTCCTCCCTAGTCTTATTCTTGTCCAATTAGGGTTTTAAGCAATCTTGTGCATCCAATATATGGGTTTGTGTCATTGGATGAACATTTAGGTCATTTTCGTCCTCCCTATGCTTATTCTTGTCCAATTAGGGTTTTTAACCAATCTTGTGCATCCAATAACTTCATTTGTGTCATTGGATGAACATTTAGGTCATTTTCGTCCTCCCTAGTCTTATTCTTGTCCAATTAGGGTTTTTATGCAATCTTGTGCATCCAATAGGTGTGTTTGTGGCATTGGACGAACATTTAGGTCATTTTCGTCCTCCCTAGGCTTATTCTTGTCCAATTAGGGTTTTTAACCAATCTTGTGCATCCAATAAGTTCATTTGTGTCATTGGAGGAACATTTAGGTCATTTTCGTCCTCCCTAGTCTTATTCTTGACCAATTAGGGTTTTTATGCAATCTTGTGCATCCAATAGGTGTGTTTGTGTCATTGGACGAACATTTAGGTCATTTTCGTCCTCCCTAGGCTTATTCTTGTCCAATTAGGGTTTTTAACCAATCTTGTGCATCCAATAGGTGTGTTTGTGTCATTGGAGGAATATTTAGGTCATTTTCGTCCTCCCTAGGCTTATTTTTGTCTAATTAGGGTTTTTAACCAATCATGTGTATCCAATAAGTTGATTTGTGTCATTGGACGAACATTTAGGTCATTTTCGTCCTCCCTAGGCTTATTCTTGTCCAATTAGGGTTTTTAACCAATCTTGTGCATCCAATAAGTTCATTTGTGTCATTGGATGAACATTTAGGTCATTTTCGTCCTCCCTATACTTATTCTTGTCCAATTAGGGTTTTAAGCAATCTTGTGCATCCAATATGTGTGTTTGTGTCATTGGATGAACATTTAGGTCATTTTCGTCCTCCCTATGCTTATTCTTGTCCAATTAGGGTTTTTAACCAATCTTGTGCATCCAATAAGTTCATTTGTGTCATTGGATGAACATTTAGGTCATTTTTGTCCTCCTTGTGCTTATTCTTGTCCAATTAGGGTTTTTATGCAATCTTGTGCATCCAATAGGTGTGTTTGTGTCATTGGACGAACATTTAGGTCATTTTCGTCCTCCCTAGGCTTATTCTTGTCCAATTAGGGTTTTTAACCAATCTTGTGCATCCAATAAGGTCATTTGTGTCATTGGATGAACATTTAGGTCATTTTCGTCATCCCTAGTCTTATTCTTGTCCAATTAGGGTTTTAAGCAATCTTGTGCATCCAATATGTGTGTTTGTGTCATTGGATGAACATTTAGGTCATTTTCGTCCTCCCTAGTCTTATTCTTGTCCAATTAGGGTTTTTATGCAATCTTATGCATCCAATAGGTGTGTTTGTGTCATTGTAGGAACATTTAGGTCATTTTCGTCCTCCCTAGTTTTATTCTTGTCCAATTAGGGTTTTTATGCAATCTTGTGCATCCAATAGGTGTGTTTGTGTCATTGGACGAACATTTAGGTCATTTTCGTCATCCCTAGGCTTATTCTTGTCCAATTAGGGTTTTTAACCAATCTTGTGCATCCAATAAGTTCATTTGTGTCATTGGATGAACATTTAGGTCATTTTCGTCCTCCCTAGGCTTATTCTTGTCCAATTAGGGTTTTCAACCAATCTTGTGCATCCAATAAGTTCATTTGTGTCATTAGATGAACATTTAGGTCATTTTCGTCCTCCCTAGTCTTATTCTTGTCCAATTAGGGTTTTTCTGCAATCTTGTGCATCCAATAGGTGTGTTTGTGTCGTTGGACGAACATTTAGGTCATTTTCGTCCTCCCTAGGCTTATTCTTGTCCAATTAGGGTTTTTAACCAATCTTGTGCATCCAATAAGTTCATTTGTGTCATTGGATGAACATTTAGGTCATTTTCGTCCTCCCTAGGCTTATTCTTGTCCAATTAGGGTTTTTAACCAATCTTGTGCATCCAATAAGTTCATTTGTGTCATTGGATGAACATTTTGGTCATTTTCGTCCTCCCTAGGCTTATTCTTTTCCAATTAGGGTTTTGATGCAATCTTGTGCATCCAATAGGTGTGTTTGTGTCCTTGGACGAACATTTAGGTCATTTTCGTCCTCCCTAGTCTTATTCTTGTCCAATTAGGGTTTTTATGCAATCTTGTGCATCCAATAGGTGTGTTTGTGTCATTGGAGGAACATTTAGGTCATTTTCGTCCTCCCTAGACTTATTCTTGTCGAATTAGGGTTTTTATGCAATCTTGTGCATCCAATAGGTGTGTTTGTGTCATTGGAGGAACATTTAGGTCATTTTCGTCCTCCCTAGTCTTATTCTTGTCCAATTAGGGTTTTTATGCAATCTTGTACATCCAATAGGTGTGTTTGTGTCATTGGACGAACATTTAGGTCATTTTCGTCCTCCCTAGGCTTATTCTTGTCCAATTAGGGTTTGTAACCAATCTTGTGCATCCAATAAGTTCATTTGTGTAATTGGATGAACATTTAGGTCATTTTCGTCCTCCCTAGGCTTATTCTTGTCCATATAGGGTTTTTAACCAACGTTGTGCGTTCAATAAGTTCATTTGTGTCATTGGTTGAACATTTAGGTCATTTTCGTCCTCCCTAGGCTTATTCTTGTCCAATTAGGGTTTTTAACCAACCTTGTGCATCCAATAAGTTCATTTGTGTCGTTGGTGGAACATTTAGGTCATTTACGTCCTCCCTAGTGTTATTCTTGTCCAATTAGGGTTTTTATGCAATCTTGTGCATCCAATAGGTGTGTTTGTGTCATTGGTGGAACATTTAGGTCATTTTCGTCCTCCCTAGTCTTATTCTTGTCGAATTAGGGTTTTTATACAATCTTGTGCATCCAATAGGTGTGTTTGTGTCATTGGAGGAACATTTAGGTCATTTTCGTCCTCCCTAGTCTTATTCTTGTCCAATTAGGGTTTTTATGCAATATTGTGCATCCAATAGGTGTGTTTGTGTCATTGGAGGAACATTTAGGTCATTTTCGTCCTCCCTAGTCTTATTCTTGTCCAATTAGGGTTTTTATGCAATCTTGTGCATCCAATAGGTGTGTTTGTGTCATTGGACGAACATTTTGGTCATTTTCGTCCTCCCTAGGCATATTCTTGTCCAATTAGGGTTTTTAACCAATCTTGTGCATCCGATAGGTGTGTTTGGGTCATTAGAGGAACATTTAGGTCATTTTCGTCCTCCCTAGTCTTATTCTTGTCCAATTAGGGTTTTTATGCAATCTTGTGCATCCAATAGGTGTGTTTGTGTCATTGGACGAACATTTAGGTCATTTTCGTCCTCCCTAGGCTTATTCTTGTCCAATTAGGGTTTTTAACCAATCTTGTGCGTCCAATAAGTTCATTTGTGTCATTGGATGAACATTTAGGTCATTTTCGTCATCCCTAGTCTTATTCTTGTCCAATTAGGGTTTTAAGCAATCTTGTGCATCCAATATGTGTGTTTGTGTCATTGGATGAACATTTAGGTCATTTACGTCCTCCCTAGGCTTATTCTTGTCCAATTAGGGTTTTTAACCAATCTTGTGCATCTAATAAGTTCATTTGTGTCATTGGATGAACATTTAGGTCATTTTCGTCCTCCCTAGGCTTGTTCTTGTCCAATTAGGGTTTTTATGCAATCTTGTGCATCCAATAGGTGTGTTTATGTCATTGGACGAACATTTAGGTCATTTTCGTCCTCCCTAGGCTTATTCTTGTCCAATTAGGGTTTTTAACCAATCTTGTGCATCCAATAAGTTCATTTGTGTCATTGGATGAACATTTAGGTCATTTTCGTCATCCCTAGTCTTATTCTTGTCCAATTAGGGTTTTAAGCAATCTTGTGCATCCAATATGTGTGTTTGTGTCATTGGATGAACATTTAGGTCATTTTCGTCCTCCCTATGCTTATTCTTGTCCAATTAGGGTTTTTAACCAATCTTGTGCATCCAATAAGTTCATTTGTGTCATTGGATGAACATTTAGGTTATTTTCGTCCTCCCTAGTCTTATTCTTGTCCAATTAGGGTTTTTATGCAATCTTATGCATCCAATAGGTGTGTTTGTGTCATTGTAGGAACATTTAGGTCATTTTCGTCCTCCCTAGTTTTATTCTTGTCCAATTAGGGTTTTTATGCAATCTTGTGCATCCAATAGGTGTGTTTGTGTCATTGGACGAACATTTAGGTCATTTTGGTCCTCCCTAGGCTTATTCTTGTCCAATTAGGGTTTTAAACCAATCTTGTGCATCCAATAAGTTCATTTGTGTCATTGGATGAACATTTAGGTCATTTTCGTCCTCCCTAGGCTTATTCTTGTCCAATTAGGGTTTTCAACCAATCTTGTGCATCCAATAAGTTCATTTGTGTCATTGGATGAACATTTAGGTCATTTTCGTCCTCCCTAGGCTTATCCTTGTCCAATTAGGGTTTTCAACCAATCTTGTGCATCCAATAAGTTCATTTGTGTCATTGGATGAACATTTAGGTCATTTTCGTTCTCCCTAGTCTTATTCTTGTCCAATTAGGGTTTTTATGCAATCTTATGCATCCAATAGGTGTGTTTGTGTCATTGTAGGAACATTTAGGTCATTTTCGTCCTCCCTAGTTTTATTCTTGTCCAATTAGGGTTTTTATGCAATCTTGTGCATCCAATAGGTGTGTTTGTGTCATTGGACGAACATTTAGGTCATTTTGGTCCTCCCTAGGCTTATTCTTGTCCAATTAGGGTTTTTAACCAATCTTGTTCATCCAATAAGTTCATTTGTGTCATTGGATGAACATTTAGGTCATTTTCGTCATCCCTAGTCTTATTCTTGTCCAATTAGGGTTTTAAGCAATCTTGTGCATCCAATATGTGTGTTTGTGTAATTGGATGAACATTTAGGTTATTTTCGTCCTCCCTAGGCTTGTTCTTGTCCAATTAGGGTTTTTAACCAATCTTGTGCATCCTATAGGTGTGTTTGTGTAATTGGACGAACATTTAGGTCATTTTCTGCCACCCTAGGCTTATTCTTGTCCAATTAGGGTTTTTATGCAATCCTGTGCATCCAATAGGTGTGTTTGTGTCATTGGAGGAACATTTAGGTCATTTTCGTCCTCCCTAGTCTTATTCTTGTCGAATTAGGGTTTTTATACAATCTTGTGCATCCAATAGGTGTGTTTGTGTCATTGGATGAACATTTAGGTCATTTTCGTCCTCCCTAGGCTTATTCTTGTCCAATTAGGGTTCTTAACCAATCTTGTGCATCCAATAAGTTCATTTGTGTCATTGGATGAACATTTAGGTCATTTTCGTCCTCCCTAGTCTTATTCTTGTCCAATTAGGGTTTTTATGCAATCTTGTGCGTCCAATAGGTGTGTTTGTGTCATTGGATGAACATTTAGGTCATTTTCGTCCTCCCTAGTCTTATTCTTGTCCAATTAGGGTTTTTATGCAATCTTGTGCATCCAATAGGTGTGTTTGTGTCATTGGACAAACATTTAGGTCATTTTCGTCCTCCCTAGGCCTATTCTTGTCCAATTAGGGTTTTTAACCAATCTTGTGCATCCAATAAGTTCATTTGTGTCATTGGATGAACATTTAGGTCATTTTCGTCCTCCCTAGTCTTATTCTTGTCCAATTAGGGTTTTTATGCAATCTTGTGCATCCAATAGGTGTGTTTGTGTCATTGGAGGAACATTTAGGTCATTTTCGTCCTCCCTAGTCTTATTCTTGTCCAATTAGGGTTTTTAACCAATCTTGTGCATCCAATAAGTTCATTTGTGTCATTGGATGAATATTTAGGTTATTTTCGTCCTCCCTAGTCTTATTCTTGTCCAATTAGGGTTTTTATGCAATCTTGTGCATCCAATAGGTGTGTTTGTGTCATTGGACGAACATTTAGGTCATTTTCGTCCTCCCTAGGCTTATTCTTGTCCAATTAGGGTTTTTAACCAATCTTGTGCATCCAATAAGTTTATTTGTTTCATTGGATGAACATTTAGGTCATTTTCGTCCTCCCTAGTCTTATTCTTGTCCAATTAGGGTTTTTATGCAATCTTGTGCATCCAATAGGTGTGTTTGTGTCATTGGACGAACATTTAGGTCATTTTCGTCCTCCCTAGGCTTATTCTTGTCCAATTAGGGTTTTTAACCAATCTTGTGCATTCAATAAGTTCATTTGTGTCTTTGGATGAACATTTAGGTCATTTTCGTCCTATCTAGTCTTATTCTTGTCCAATTAGGGTTTTTATGCAATCTTGTGCATCCAATAGGTGTGTTTTTGTCATTGGATGAACATTTAGGTCATTTTCATCCTCCTTAGGCTTATTCTTGTCCAATTAGGGTTTTTAACCAATCTTGTGCATCCAATAAGTTCATTTGTGTCATTGGATGAACATTTAGGTCATTTTCGTCCTCCCTAGTCTTATTCTTGTCCAATTAGGGTTTTTATGCAATCTTGTGCATCCAATAGGTGTGTTTGTGTCATTGGAGGAACATTTAGGTCTTTTTCGTCCTCCATAGTCTTATTCTTGTCCAATTAGGGTTTTAACCAATCTTGTGCATCCAATATGTGGGTTTGTGTCATTGGATGAACATTTAGGTCATTTTCGTCCTCCCTATGCTTATTCTTGTCCAATTAGGGTTTTTAACCAATCTTGTGCATCCAATAAGTTCATTTGTGTCATTGGATGAACATTTAGGTCATTTTCGTCCTCCCTAGGCTTATTCTTGTCCAATTAGGGTTTTTAACCAATCTTGTGCATCCAATAAGTTCATTTGTGTCATTGGATGAACATTTAGGTCATTTTCGTCCTCCCTAGGCTTATCCTTGTCCAATTAGGGTTTTCAACCAATCTTGTGCATCCAATAAGTTCATTTGTGTCATTGGATGAACATTTAGGTCATTTTCGTTCTCCCTAGTCTTATTCTTGTCCAATTAGGGTTTTTATGCAATCTTATGCATCCAATAGGTGTGTTTGTGTCATTGTAGGAACATTTAGGTCATTTTCGTCCTCCCTAGTTTTATTCTTGTC
>JBBPBR010000286.1:57407-69084 GCA_037974775.1 Cicer pinnatifidum
ATTGGATGAACATTTAGGTTATTTTCGTCCTCCCTAGGCTTGTTCTTGTCCAATTAGGGTTTTTAACCAATCTTGTGCATCCTATAGGTGTGTTTGTGTAATTGGACGAACATTTAGGTCATTTTCTGCCACCCTAGGCTTATTCTTGTCCAATTAGGGTTTTTATGCAATCCTGTGCATCCAATAGGTGTGTTTGTGTCATTGGAGGAACATTTAGGTCATTTTCGTCCTCCCTAGTCTTATTCTTGTCGAATTAGGGTTTTTATACAATCTTGTGCATCCAATAGGTGTGTTTGTGTCATTGGATGAACATTTAGGTCATTTTCGTCCACCCTAGGCTTATTCTTGTCCAATTAGGGTTTTTAACCAATCTTGTGCATCCAATAAGTTCATTTGTGTCATTGGATGAACATTTAGGTCATTTTCGTCCTCCCTAGGCTTATTCTTGTCCAATTAGGGTTTTTATGCAATCTTCTGCGTCCAATAGGTGTGTTTGTGTCATTGGACGAACATTTAGGTCATTTTCGTCCTCCCTAGGCTTATTCTTGTCCAATTAGGGTTTTTAACCAACCTTGTGCATCCAATAAGTTCATTTGTGTCATTGGTTGAACATTTAGGTCATTTCCGTCCTCCCTAGTCTTATTATTGTCCAATTAGGGTTTTAAGCAATCTTGTGCATCCAATATGTGTGTTTGTGTCATTGGATGAACATTTAGGTCATTTTCGTCCTCCCTAGGCTTATTCTTGTCCAATTAGGGTTTTTAACCAATCTTGTGCATCCAATAAGTTCATTTGTGTCATTGGATGAACATTTAGGTCATTTTCGTCTTCCCTATGCTTATTTTTGTCCAATTAGGATTTTTATGCAATCTTGTGCATCCAATAGGTGTGTTTGTGTCATTGGACGAACATTTAGGTCATTTTCGTCCTCCCTAGTCTTATTCTTGTCCAATTAGGGTTTTTATGCAATCTTGTGCATCCAATATGTGTGTTTGTGTCATTGGAGGAACATTTAGGTCATTTTCGTCCTCCCTAGTCTTATTCTTGTCCAATTAGGGTTTTAAGCAATCTTGTGCATCCAATATGTGGGTTTGTGTCATTGGATGAACATTTATGTCATTTTCGTCCTCCCTATGCTTATTCTTGTCCAATTAGGGTTTTTAACCAATCTTGTGCATCCAATAAGTTCATTTGTGTCATTGGATGAATATTTAGGTCATTTTCGTCCTCCCTAGGCTTATTCTTGTGCAATTAGGGTTTTTAACCAATCTTGTGCATCCAATAAGTTCATTTGTGTCATTGGATGAACATTTAGGTCATTTTCGTCCTCCCTAGGCTTATTCTTGTCCAATTAGGGTTTTCAACCAATCTTGTGCATCCAATAAGTTCATTTGTTTCATTGGATGAACATTTAGGTCATTTACGTCCTCCCTAGTCTTATTCTTGTCCAATTAGGGTTTTTATGCAATCTTGTGCAACCAATAGGTGTGTTTGTGTCATTGGAGGAACACTTAGGTCATTTTCGTCCTCCCTAGTCTTATTCTTGTCCAATTATGGTTTTTATGCAATCTTGTGCATCCAATAGGTGTGTTTGTGTCATTGGACGAACATTTAGGTCATTTTCGTCCTCCCTAAACTTATTCTTGTCCAATTAGGGTTTTTAACCAATCTTGTGCATCCAATAAGTTCATTTGTGTCATTGGATGAACATTTAGGTCATTTTCGTCCTCCCTAGTCTTATTCTTGTCCAATTAGGGTTTTTATGCAATCTTGTGCTTCCAATAGGTCTGTTTGTGTCATTGGAGGAACATTTAGGTCATTTTCGTCCTCCCTAGTCTTATTCTTGTCCAATTAGGGTTTTTATGCAATCTTGTGCATCCAATAGGTGTGTTTGTGTCATTGGACGAACATTTAGGTCATTTTCGTCCTCCCTAGGCTTATTCATGTCCGATTAGGGTTTTTAACCAATGTTGTGCATTCAATAAGTTCATTTGTGTCATTGGAGGAACATTTAGGTCATTTTCGTCCTCCCTAGTCTTATTCTTGTCCAATTAGGGTTTTAAGCAATCTTGTGCATCCAATATGTGGGTTTGTGTCATTGGATAAACATTTAGGTCATTTTCGTCCTCCCTATGCTTATTCTTGTCCAATTAGGGTTTTTAACCAATCTTGTGCATCCAATAAGTTCATTTGTGTCATTGGATGAACATTTAGGTCATTTACGTCCTCCCTATGCTTATTCTTGTCCAATTAGGGTTTTTATGCAATCTTGTGCATCCAATAGGTGTGTTTGTGTCATTGGACGAACATTTAGGTCATTTTCGTCCTCCCTAGGCTTATTCTTGTCCAATTAGGGTTTTTAACCAATCTTGTGCATCCAATAAGTTCATTTGTGTCATTGGATGAACATTTAGGTCATTTTCGTCATCCCTAGTCTTATTCTTGTCCAATTAGGGTTTTAAGCAATCTTGTGCATCCAATATGTGTGTTTGTGTCATTGGATGAACATTTAGGTCATTTTCGTCCTCCCTATGCTTATTCTTGTCCAATTAGGCTTTTTAACCAATCTTGTGCATCCAATAAGTTCATTTGTGTCATTGGATGAACATTTAGGTCATTTACGTCCTCCCTAGGCTTATTCTTGTCCAATTAGGGTTTTTAACCAATCTTGTGCATCCAATAAGTTTATTTGTGTCATTGGATGAACATTTAGGTCATTTTCGTCCTCCCTAGTCTTATTCTTGTCCAATTAGGGTTTTTATGCAATCTTATGCATCCAATAGGTGTGTTTGTGTCATTGTAGGAACATTTAGGTCATTTTCGTCCTCCCTAGTTTTATTCTTGTCCAATAAGTTCATTTGTTTCATTGGATGAACATTTAGGTCATTTTCGTCCTCCCTAGTCTTATTCTTGTCGAATGAGGGTTTTTATGCAATCTTGTGCATCCAATAGGTGTGTTTGTGTCATTGGAGGAACATTTAGGTCATTTTCGTCCTCCCTAGTCTTATTCTTGTCCAATTAGGGTTTTTATGCAATCTTGTGCATCCAATAGGTGTGTTTGTGTCATTGGACGAACATTTAGGTCATTTTCGTCCTCCCTAGTCTTATTCTTGTCCAATTAGGGTTTTTATGCAATCTTGTGCATCCAATAGGTATGTTTGTGTCATTGGACGAACATTTAGGTCATTTTCGTCCTCCCTAGGCTTATCCTTGTCCAAGTAGGGTTTTTAACCAATCTTGTGCATCCAATAAGTTCATTTGTGTCATTGGATGAACATTTAGGTCATTTTCGTCATCCCTAGTCTTATTCTTGTCCAATTAGGGTTTTAAGCAATCTTGTGCATCCAATATGTGTGTTTGTGTCATTGGAGGAACATTTAGGTCATTTTCGTCCTCCCTAGTCTTATTCTTGTCCAATTAGGGTTTTTATGCAATCTTGTGCATCCAATAGGTGTGTTTGTGTCATTGGACGAACATTTAGTTCATTTTCGTCCTCCCTAAACTTATTCTTGTCCAATTAGGGTTTTTAACCAATCTTGTGCATCCAATAAGTTCATTTGTGTCATTGGATGAACATTTAGGTCATTTTCGTCCTCCCTAGTCTTATTCTTGTCCAATTAGGGTTTTTATGCAATCTTGTGCTTCCAATAGGTGTGTTTGTGTCATTGGAGGAACATTTAGGTCATTTTCGTCCTCCCTAGTCTTATTCTTGTCCAATTTTGGTTTTTATGCAATCTTGTGCATCCAATAGGTGTGTTTGTGTCATTGGACGAACATTTAGGTCATTTTCGTCCTCCCTAGGCTTATTCATGTCCGATTAGGGTTTTTAACCAAAGTTGTGCATTCAATAAGTTCATTTGTGTCATTGGATGAACATTTAGGTCATTTTCGTCCTCCCTAGTCTTATTCTTGTCCAATTAGGGTTTTAAGCAATCTTGTGCATCCAATATGTGGGTTTGGGTCATTGGATAAACATTTAGGTCATTTTCGTCCTCCCTATGCTTATTCTTGTCCAATTAGGGTTTTTAACCAATCTTGTGCATCCAATAAGTTCATTTGTGTCATTGGATGAACATTTAGGTCATTTTCGTCCTCCCTAGTCTTATTCTTGTCCAATTAGGGTTTTTATGCAATCTTGTGCATCCAATAGGTGTGTTTGTGTCATTGGACGAACATTTAGGTCATTTTCGTCCTCCCTAGGCTTATTCTGGTCCAATTAGGGTTTTTTTACCAATCTTGTGCATCCAATAAGTTCATTTGTGTCATTGGATGAACATTTAGGTCATTTTCGTCCTCCCTAGTCTTATTCTTGTCCAATTAGGGTTTTTATGCAATCTTGTGCATCCAATAGGTGTGTTTGTGTCATTGGAGGAACATTTAGGTCATTTTCGTCCTCCCTAGTCTTATTCTTGTCCAATTAGGGTTTTTATGCAATCTTGTGCATCCAATAGGTGTGTTTGTGTCATTGGACGAACATTTAGGTCATTTTCGTCCTCCCTAGGCTTATTCTTGTCCGATTAGGGTTTTTAACCAATCTTGTGCATTCAATAAGTTCATTTGTGTCATTGGAGCAACATTTAGGTCATTTTCGTCCTCCCTAGTATTATTCTTGTCCAATTAGGGTTTTTATGCAATCTTGTGCATCGAATAGGTGTGTTTGTGTCATTGGAGCAACATTTAGGTCATTTTCGTCCTCCCTAGTATTATTCTTGTCCAATTAGGGTTTTTATGCAATCTTGTGCATCCAATAGGTGTGTTTGTGTCATTGGAAGAACATTTAGGTCATTTTCGTCCTCCCTAGTCTTATTCTTGTCGAATTAGGGTTTTTATGCAATCTTGTGCATCCAATAGGTGTGTTTGTGTCATTGGAGGAACATTTAGGTCATTTTCGTCCTCCCTAGTCTTGTTCTTGTCCAATTAGGGTTTTTATGCAATCTTGTGCATCCAATAGGTGTGTTTGTGTCATTGGATGAACATTTAGGTCATTTTCGTCCTCCCTAGGCTTATTCTTGTCCAATTAGGGTTTTTAACCAATCTTGTGCATCCAGTAAGTTCATTTGTGTCATTGGATGAACATTTAGGTCATTTTCGTCATCCCTAGTCTTATTCTTGTCCAATTAGGGTTTTAAGCAATCTTTTGCATCCAATATGTGTGTTTGTGTCATTGGATGAACATTTAGGTCATTTTCGTCCTCCCTATGCTTATTCTTGTCCAATTAGGGTTTTTAACCAATCTTGTGCATCCAATAAATTCGTTTGTGTCATTGGATGAACATTTAGGTCATTTTAGTCCTCCCTAGGCTTATTCTTGTCCAATTAGGGTTTTTAACCAATCTTGTGCATCCAATAAGTTCATTTGTGTCATTGGATGAACATTTAGGTTATTTTCGTCCTCCCTAGGCTTGTTCTTGTCCAATTAGGGTTTTTATGCAATCTTGTGCATTCTATAGGTGTGTTTGTGTCATTGGACGAACATTTAGGTCATTTTCGTCCTCCCTAGGCTTATTCTTGTCCAATTAGGGTTTTTATGCAATCCTGTGCATCCAATAGGTGTGTTTGTGTCATTGGAGGAACATTTAGGTCATTTTCGTCCTCCCTAGTCTTATTCTTGTCGAATTAGGGTTTTTATACAATCTTGTGCATCCATTAGGTATGTTTGAGTCATTGGATGAACATTTAGGTCATTTTCGTCCTCCCTAGTCTTATTCTTGTCGAATTAGGGTTTTTATACAATCTTGTGCATCCAATAAGTTCATTTGTGTCATTGGATGAACAATTAGGTCATTTTCGTCCTCCCTAGTCTTATTCTTGTCCAATTAGGGTTTTTATGCAATCTTGTGCATCCAATAGGTGTGTTTGTGTCATTGGAGGAACATTTAGGTCATTTTTGTCCTCCCTAGTCTTATTCTTGTCCAATTAGGGTTTTTAACCAATCTTGTGCATCCAATAAGTTCATTTGTGTCATTGGACGAACATTTAGGTCATTTTCGTCATCCCTAGTCTTATTCTTGTCCAATTAGGGTTTTAAGCAATCTTGTGCATCCAATATGTATGTTTGTGTCATTGGATGAATATTTAGGTCATTTTCGTTCTCCCTATGCTTATTCTTGTCCAATTAGGGTTTTTAACCAATCTTGTGCATCCAATAAGTTCATTTGTGTCATTGGATGAACATTTAGGTCATTTTCGTCCTCCCTAGTCTTATTCTTGTCCAATTAGGGTTTTTATGCAATCTTGTGCATCCAATAGGTGTGTTTGTGTCATTGGAGGAACATTTAGGTCATTTTCGTCCTCCCTAGTCTTATTCTTGTCCAATTAGGGTTTTTATGCAATCTTGTGCATCCAATAGGTGTGTTTGTGTCATTCGAAGAACATTTAGGTCATTTTTGTCCTCCCTAGGCTTATTCTTGTCCGATTAGGGTTTTTAACCAATCTTGTGCATTCAATAAGTTCATTTGTGTCATTGGATGAACATTTAGGTCATTTTCGTCCTCCCTAGTCTTATTCTTGTCCAATTAGGGTTTTAAGCAATCTTTTGCATCCAATATGTGGGTTTGTGTCATTGGATGAACGTTTAGGTCATTTTTGTCCTCCCTATGCTTATTCTTGTCCAATTAGGGTTTTTAACCAATCTTGTGCATCCAATAAGTTCATTTGTGTCCTTGGTTGAACATTTAGGTCATTTTCGTCCCCCTAGTCTTATTCTTGTCCAATTAGGGTTTTTATGCAATCTTGTGCATCCAATAGGTGTGTTTGTGTCATTGGACGAACATTTAGGTCATTTTCGTCCTCCCTAGGCTTATTCTTGTCCAATTAGGGTTTTTAACCAATCTTGTGCATCCAATAAGTTCATTTGTGTCATTGGATGAACATTTAGGTCATTTTCGTCCTCCCTAGTCTTATTCTTGTCCAATTAGGGTTTTTATGCAATCTTGTGCATCCAATAGGTGTGTTTGTGTCATTGGACGAACATTTAGGTCATTTTCGTCCTCCCTAGACTTATTTTTGTCCAATTAGGGTTTTTAACCAATCTTGTGCATCCAATAATTTCATTTGTGTCATTGGATGAACATTTAGGTCATTTTCGTCCTCCCTAGTCTTATTCTTGTCCAATTAGGGTTTTTATGCAATCTTGTGCATCCAATAGGTGTGTTTGTGTCATTGGAGGAACATTTAGGTCATTTTCGTCCTCCCTAGTCTTATTCTTGTCCAATTAGGGTTTTTATGCAATCTTGTGCATCCAATAGGTGTGTTTGTGTCATTGGACGAACATTTAGGTCATTTTCGTCCTCCCTAGGCTTATTCTTGTCCAATTAGGGTTTTTAACCAATCTTGTGCATCCAATAAGTTCATTTGTGTCATTGGATGAACATTTAGGTAATTTTCGTCGTCCTTAGTCTTATTCTTGTCGAATTAGGTTTTTATGCAATCTTGTGCATCCAATAGGTGTGTTTGTGTCATTGGAGGAACATTTAGGTCATTTTCGTCCTCCCTAGTCTTATTCTTGTCCAATTAGGGTTTTTATGCAATCTTGTGCATCCAATAGGTGTGTTTGTGTCATTGGACGAACATATAGGTCATTTTCGTCCTCCCTAGGCTTATTCTTGTCCAATTACGGTTTTTAACCAATCTTGTGCATCCAATAAGTTCATTTGTGTCATTGGATGAACATTTAGGTCATTTTCGTCATCCCTAGTCTTATTCTTGTCCAATTAGGGTTTTAAGCAATCTTGTGCATCCAATATGTGTGTTTGTGTCATTGGATGAACATTTAGGTCATTTTCGTCCTCCCTATGCTTATTCTTGTCCAATTAGGGTTTTTATGCAATCTTATGCCTCCAATAGGTGTGTTTGTGTCATTGTAGGAACATTTAGGTCATTTTCGTCCTCCCTAGTTTTATTCTTGTCCAATTAGGGTTTTTATGCAATCTTGTGCATCCAATAGGTGTGTTTGTGTCATTGGACGAACATTTAGGTCATTTTGGTCCTCCCTAGGCTTATTCTTGTCCAATTAGGGTTTTTAACCAATCTTGTGCATCCAATAAGTTCATTTGTGTCATTGGATGAACATTTTCGTCCTCCCTAGGCTTATTCTTGTCCAATTAGGGTTTTCAACCAATCTTGTGCATCCAATAAGTTCATTTGTGTCATTGGATGAACATTTAGGTCATTTTCGTCCTCCCTAGTCTTATTCTTGTCCAATTAGGGTTTTTATGCAATCTTATGCATCCAATAGGTGTGTTTGTGTCATTGTAGGAACATTTAGGTCATTTTCGTCCTCCCTAGTTTTATTCTTGTCCAATTATGGTTTTTATGCAATCTTGTGCATCCAATAGGTGTGTTTGTGTCATTGGACGAACATTTAGGTCATTTTGGTCCTCCCTAGGCTTATTCTTGTCCAATTAGGGTTTTTAACCAATCTTGTGCATCCAATAGGTTCATTTGTGTCATTGGATGAACATTTAGGTCATTTTCGTCCTCCCTAGGCTTATTCTTGTCCAATTAGGGTTTTTAACCAATCTTGTGAATCCAATAAGTTCATTTGTGTCATTGGATGAACATTTAGGTCATTTTCGTCCACCCTAGGCTTATTCTTGTCCAATTAGGGTTTTTAACCAATCTTGTGCATCCAATAAGTTCATTTGTGTCATTGGATGAACATTTAGGTCATTTTCGTCCTCCTAAGGCTTATTGTTGTCCAATTAGGGTTTTTAACCAATCTTGTGCATCCAATAGGTGTGTTTGTGTCATTGGATGAACATTTAGGTCATTTTCGTCCTCCCTAGGCTTATTCTTGTCCAATTAGGGTTTCTAACCAATCTTGTGCATCCAATAAGATCATTTGTGTCATTGGATGAACATTTAGGTCATTTTCGTCCACCCTAGGCTTATTCTTGTCCAATTAGGGTTTTTAACCAATCTTGTGCATCCAATAAGTTCATTTGTGTCATTGGATGAACATTTAGGTCATTTTCGTTCTCCCTAGTCTTATTCTTGTCCAATTAGGGTTTTTATGCAATCTTGTGCATCCAATAGGTGTGTTTGTGTCATTGGAGGAACATTTAGGTCATTTTCGTCCTCCCTAGTCTTATTCTTGTCCCATTAGGGTTTTTATGCAATCTTGTGCATCCAATAGGTGTGTTTGTGTCATTGGACGAACATTTAGGTCATTTTCGTCCTCCCTAGGCTTATTCTTGTCCAATTAGGGTTTTTAACCAATCTTGTGCATCCAATAAGTTCATTTGTGTCATTGGAGGAACATTTAGGTCATTTTCGTCCTCCCTAGTCTTATTCTTGTCCAATTAGGGTTTTTATGCAATCTTGTGCATCCAATAGGTGTGTTTGTGTCATTGGACGAACATTTAGGTCATTTTCGTCCTCCCTATGCTTATTCTTGTCCGATTAGGGTTTTTAACCAATCTTGTGCAATCAATAAGTTCATTTGCATCATTGGATGAACATTTAGGTCATTTTCGTCCTCCCTAGTCTTATTCTTGTCCAATTAGGGTTTTTATGCAATCTTGTGCATCCAATAGGTGTGTTTGTGTCATTGGAGGAACATTTAGGTCATTTTCGTCCTCCCTAGTCTTATTCTTGTCCAATTAGGGTTTTTATGCAATCTTGTGCATCCAATAGGTGTGTTTGTGTCATTGGACGAACATTTAGGTCATTTTCGTCCTCCCTAGGCTTATTCTTGTCCAATTAGGGTTTTTAACCAATCTTGTGCATCCAATAAGTTCATTTGTGTCATTGGATGAACATTTAGGTCAATTTCGTCCTCCCTAGTCTTATTCTTGTCGAATTAGGGTTTTTATGCAATCTTGTGCATCCAATAGGTGTGTTTGTGTCATTGGAGGAACATTTAGGTCATTTTCGTCCTCCCTAGTCTTATTCTTGTCGAATTAGGGTTTTTATGCAATCTTGTGCATCCAATAGGTGTGTCTGTGTCATTGGAGGAACATTTAGGTCATTTTCGTCCTCCCTAGTCTTATTCTTGTCCAATTAGGGTTTTTATGCAATCTTGTGCATCCAATAGGTGTGTTTGTGTCATTGGAAGAACATTTAGGTCATTTTCGTCCTCCCTAGGCTGATTCTTGTCCGATTAGGGTTTTAACCAATCTTGTGCCTTCAATAAGTTCATTTGTGTCATTGGATGAACATTTAGGTCATTTTCGTCATCCCTAGGCTTATTCTTCTCCAATTAGGGTTTTTAACCAATCTTGTGCATCCAATAAGTTCATTTGTGTCATTGGATGAACATTTAGGTCATTTTCGTCCTCCCTAGTCTTATTCTTGTCCAATTAGGGTTTTTATGCAATCTTGTGCATCCAATAGGTGTGTTTGTGTCATTGGAGGAACATTTAGGTCATTTTCGTCCTCCCTAGTCTTATTCTTGTCCAATTAGGGTTTTTATGCAATCTTGTGCATCCAATAGGTGTGTTTGTGTCATTGGAAGAACATTTAAGTCATTTTCGTCCTCCTTAGGCTTATTCTTGTCCAATTAGTGTTTTTAACCAATCTTGTGCATCCAATAAGTTCATTTGTGTCATTGGATGAACATTTAGGTCATTTTCGTCCTCCCTAGGCTTATTCTTGTCCAATTAGGGTTTTTAACCAACCTTGTGCATCCAATAGGTGTGTTTGTGTCATTGGATGAACATTTAGGTCATTTTCGTCCTCCCTATGCTTATTCTTGTCCAATTAGGGTTTTTAACCAATCTTGTGCATCCAATGAGTTCATTTGTGTCATTGGATGAACATTTAGGTCATTTTCGTCCTCCCTAGTCTTATTCTTGTCCAATTAGGGTTTTAAGCAATCTTGTGCATCCAATATGTGGGTTTGTGTCATTGGATGAACATTTAGGTCATTTTCGTCCTCCCTATGCTTATTCTTGTCCAATTAGGGTTTTTAACCAATCTTGTGCATCCAATAAGTTCGTTTGTGTCATTGGATGAACATTTAGGTCATTTTAGTCCTCCCTAGACTTATTCTTGTCCAATTAGGGTTTTTAACCAATCTTGTGCATCCAATAAGTTCATTTGTGTCATTGGATGAACATTTAGGTTATTTTCGTCCTCCCTAGGCTTGTTCTTGTCCAATTAGGGTTTTTATGCAATCTTGTGCATCCTATAGGTGTGTTTGTGTCATTGGACGAACATTTAGGTCATTTTCGTCCTCCCTAGGCTTATTCTTGTCCAATTAGGGTTTTTATGCAATCCTATGCATCCAATAGGTGTGTTTGTGTCATTGGAGGAACATTTAGGTCATTTTCGTCCTCCCTAGTCTTATTCTTGTCGAATTAGGGTTTTTATACAATCTTGTGCATCCAATAAGTTCATTTGTGTCATTGGATGAACAATTAGGTCATTTTCGTCCTCCCTAGTCTTATTCTTGCCCAATTAGGGTTTTTATGCAATCTTGTGCATCCAATAGGTGTGTTTGTGTCATTGGAGGAACATTTAGGTCATTTTTGTCCTCCCTAGTCTTATTCTTGTCCAATTAGGGTTTTTAACCAATCTTGTGCATCCAATAAGTTCATTTGTGTCATTGGATGAACATTTAGGTCATTTTCGTCCTCCCTAGGCTTATTCTTGTCCAGTTAGGGTTTTCAACCAATCTTGTGCATCCAATAAGTTCATTTGTGTCATTGGATGAACATTTAGGTCATTTTCGTCC
>JBBPBR010000287.1:2482-16533 GCA_037974775.1 Cicer pinnatifidum
TAAATGTTCCTCCAATGACACAAACACACCTATTGGATGCACAAGATTGTATAAAAACCCTAATTCGACAAGAATAAGACTAGGGAGGATGAAAATGACCTAAATGTTCCTCCAATGACACAAACACACCTATTGGATGCACAAGATTGCATAAAAACCCTAATTGGACAAGAATAAGACTAGGGAGAACGTAAATGACCTAAATGTTCCACCAATGATAACAATGAACTTATTGGATGCACAAGGTTGGTTAAAAACCCTAATTGGACAAGAATAAGCCTAGGGAGGACGAAAATGACCTAAATGTTCAACCAATGACACAAATGAACTTATTGGATGCACAAGGTTGGTTACGAAAATGACCTAAATGTTCGTCCAATGACACAAACACACCTATTGGATCACAGGGTTGCCTAAAAACCCTAATTGGACAAGAATAAGCCTAGGGAGGACGAAAATGACCTAAATGTTCGTCCAATGACACAAACACACCTATAGGATGCACAGGATTGCATAAAAACCCTAATTGGACAAGAACAAGCCTAGGGAGGACGAAAATGACCTAAATGTTCATCCAATGACACAAATGAACTTATTGGATGCACAAGATAGGTTAAAAACCCTAATTCGACAAGAATAAGCCTAGGGAGGACGTAAATGACCTAAATGTTCATCCAATGACACAAATGAACTTATTGGATGCACAAGATTGGTTAAAAACCCTAATTGGACAAGAATAAGCCTAGGGAGGACGAAAATGACCTAAATGTTCATCCAATGACACAAATGAACTTATTGGATGCACAAGATTGGTTAAAAACCCTAATTGGACAAGAATAAGCCTAGGGAGGACGAAAATGACCTAAATGTTCGTCCAATGACACAAACACACCTATTGGATGCACAAGATTGTATAAAAACCCTAATTGGACAAGAATAAGACTAGGGAGGACGAAAACGACCTAAATGTTCATCCAATGACACAAATGAACTTATTGGATGCACAAGATTGGTTAAAAACCCTAATTAGACAAGAATAAGCCTAGGGAGGACGTAAATGACCTAAATGTTCATCCAATGACACAAATGAACTTATTGGATGCACAAGATTGGTTAAAAACCCTAATTGGACAAGAATAAGCATAGGGAGGACGAAAATGACCTAAATGTTCATCCAATGACACAAACACACATATTGGATGCACAAGATTGCTTAAAACCCTAATTGGAAAAGAATAAGACTATGAATGACGAAAATGACCTAAATGTTCATCCAATGACACAAATGAACTTATTGGATGCACAAGATTGGTTAAAAACCCTAATTGGACAAGAATAAGCCTAGGGAGGACGAAAATGACCTAAATGTTCGTCCAATGACACAAACACACCTATTGGATGCACAGGATTGCATAAAAACCCTAATTGGGCAAGAATAAGCCTATGGAGGACGAAAATGACCTAAATGTTCGTCCAATGACACAAACACACCTATTGGATGCACAAGATTGCATAAAAACCCTAATTGGACAAGAATAAGCCTAGGGAGGACGTAAATGACCTAAATGTTCATCCAATGACACAAATGAACTTATTGGATGCACAAGATTGGTTAAAAACCCTAATTGGACAAGAATAAGCATAGGGAGGACGAAAATGACCTAAATGTTCATCCAATGACACAAACACACATATTGGATGCACAAGATTGCTTAAAACCCTAATTGGACAAGAATAAGACTAGGGACGACAAAAATGACCTAAATGTTCATCCAATGACACAAATGAACTTATTGGTTGCACAAGATTGGTTAAAAACCCTAATTGGACAAGAATAAGCCTAGGGAGGATGAAAATGACCTAAATGTTCGTCCAATGACACAAACACACCTATTGGATGCACAAGATTGCATAAAAACCCTAATTGGACAAGAATAAGCCTAGGGAAAACGAAAATGACCTAAATGTTCATCCAATGACACAAATGAACTTATTGGAAGCACAAGATTGGTTAAAAACCCTAATTGGACAAGAATAAGCCTAGGGAGGACGAAAATGACCTAAATGTTCATCTAATGACACAAATGAACTTATTGGATGCACAAGATTGGTTAAAAACCCTAATTGGACAAGAATAAGCCTAGGGAGGATGAAAATGACCTAAATGTTCGTCCAATGACACAGACACACCTATTGGATGCACAAGATTGCATAAAACCCTAATTGGACAAGAATAAGACTAAGGAGGACGAAAATGACCTAAATGTTCATCCATTGACACAAATGAACTTATTGGATGCACAAGATTGGTTAAAAACCCTAATTGGACAAGAATAAGCATAGGGAGGACGAAAATGACCTAAATGTTCATCCAATGACACAAACCCACACATTGGATGCACAAGATTGCTTAAAACCCTAATTGGACAAGAATAAGACTAGGGAAGACGAAAATGACCTAAATGTTCATCCAATGACACAAATGAACTTATTGGATGCACAAGATTGGTTAAAAACCCTAATCGGACAAGAATAAGCCTAGGGAGGACGAAAATGACCTAAATGTTCGTCCAATGACACAAACACACCTATTGGATGCACAAGATTGCATAAAAACCCTAATTGGACAAGAATAAGACTAGGGAGGACGAAAATGACCTAAATGTTCCTTCAATGACACAAACACACCTATTGGATGCACAAGATTGCATAAAAACCCTAATTGGACAAGAATAAGACTTGGGAGGACGAAAATGTCCTAAATGTTAATCCAATGACACAAATGAACTTATTGGATGCACAAGATTGGTTAAAAACCCTAATTGGACAAGAATAAGCCTAGGGAGGACGAAAATGACCTAAATGTTCGTCCAATGACACAAACACACCTATTGGATGCACAAGATTGCATAAAAACCCTAATTGGACAAGAATAAGACTAGGGAGGACAAAAATAACCTAAATGTTCTTCCAATGACACAAACACACCTATTGGATGCACAAGATTGCATAAAAACCCTAATTCGACAAGAATAAGACTAGGGAGGACGAAAATGACCTAAATGTTCCTCCAATGACACAAACACACCTATTGGATGCACAAGATTGCATAAAAGCACTAATTGGACAAGAATAAGACTAGGGAGGACGAAAATGACCTAAATGTTCATCCAATGACACAAATGAACTTATTGTATGCACAAGATTGGTTAAAAACCCTAATTGGACAAGAATAAGCCTAGGGAGGACGAAAATGACCTAAATGTTCGTCCAATGACACAAACACACCTATTGGATGCACAAGATTGCATAAAAACCCTAATTGGACAAGAATAAGACTAGGGAGGACGAAAATGACCTAAATGTTCCTCCAATGACACAAACACACCTATTGGATGCACAAGATTGCATAAAAACCCTAATTGGACAAGAATAAGCATAGGGAGGACGAAAATGACCTAAATGTTCATCCAATGACACAAATGAACTTATTGGATGCACAAGATTGGTTAAAAACCCTAATCGGACAAGAATAAGCCTAGGGAGGACGAAAATGACCTAAATGTTCGTCCAATGACACAAACACACCTATTGGATGCACAAGATTGCATAAAAATCCTAATTGGACAAGAATAAGACTAGGGAGGACGAAAATGACCTAACTGTTCCTCCAATGACACAAACACACCAATTGGATGCACAAGATTGCATAAAGACCCTAATTGGACAACAATAAGACTAAGGAGGACGAACATGACCTAAATGTTCATCCAATGACACAAATGAACTTATTGGATGCACAAGATTGGTTAAAAACCCTAATTGGACAAGAATAAGCCTAGGGAGGACGAAAATGACCTAAATGTTCGTCCAATGACACAAACACACCTATTGGATGCACAAGATTGCATAAAAACCCTAATTGGACAAGAATAAGACTAGGGAGGACGAAAATGACCTAAATGTTCATCCAATGACACAAATGAACTTATTGGATGCACAAGATTGGTTAAAAACCCTAATTGGACAAGAATAAGCATAGGGAGGACGAAAATGACCTAAACGTTCATCCAATGACACAAACCCACATATTGGATGCACAAGATTGCTTAAAACCCTAAATTGGACAAGAATAAGACTAGGGAGGAAGAAAATGACCTAAAAGTTCATCCAATGACACAAATGAACTTATTGGATGCACAAGATTGGTTAAAAACCCTAATTGGACAAGAATAAGCCTAGGGAGGACGAAAATGACCTAAATGTTCGTCCAATGACACAAACACACCTATTGGATGCACAAGATTGCATAAAAACCCTAATTGGACAAGAATAAGACTAGGGAGGACGAAAATGACCTAAATGTTCCTCCAATGACACAAACACACCTATTGGATGCACAAGATTGCACAAAATCCCTAATTGGACAAGAATAAGACTAGGGAGGACGAAAATGACCTAAATGTTCATCCAATGACACAAATGAACTTATTGGATGCACAAGATTGGTTAAAAACCCTAATTGGACAAGAATAAGCCTAGGGAGGACGGAAATGACCTAAATGTTCATCCAATGACACAAATCAACTTATTGGATACACATGATTGGTTAAAAACCCTAATTGGACTAGAATAAGCCTAGGGAGGACGAAAATGATCTAAATGTTCGTCTAATGACACAAATGAACTTATTGGATGCACAATATTGGTTAAAAACCCTAATTGGACAAGAATAAGCCTAGGGAGGACGAAAATGACCTAAATGTTCGTCCAATGACACAAACACACCTATTGGATGCACAAGATTGCATAAAAACCCTAATTGGACAAGAATAAGACTAGGGAGGACGAAAATGACCTAAATGTTCATCCAATGACACAAATGAACTTATTGGATGCACAAGATTGGTTAAAAACCCTAATTGGACAAGAATAAGCCTAGGGAGGACGAAAACGACCTAAATGTTCATCCAATGACACAAATGAACTTATTGGATGCACAAGATTGGTTGAAAACCCTAATTGGACAAGAATAAGCCTAGGGAGGACGAAAATGACCTAAATGTTCATCCAATGACACAAATGAACTTATTGGATGCACAAGATTGGTTCAAAAACCCTAATTCGACAAGAATAAGCCTAGGGAGGACGAAAATGACCTAAATGTTCGTCCAATGACACAAACACACCTATTGGATGCACAAGATTGCATAAAAACCCTAATTGGACAAGAATAAGACTAGGGAGGACGAAAATGACCTAAATGTTCATCCAATGACACCAATGAACTTATTGTATGCACAAGATTGGTTAAAAACCCTAATTGGACAACAATAAGCATAGGGAGAACTAAAATGACCTAAATGTTCATCCAATGACACAAACACACTTATTGGATGCACAAGATTGCTTAAAATCCTAATTGGACAAGAATAAGACTAGGGAGGATGAAAATGACCTAAATGTTCCTCCAATGACACAAATGAACTTATTGGATGCACAAGATTGGTTAAAAACCCTAATTGGACAAGAATAAGCCTAGGGGGGACAAAAATGACGTAAATGTTCAACCAATGACACAAATGAACTTATTGGATGCACAAGATTGGTTAAAAACCCTAATTCGACTAGAATAAGACTAGGGATGACGAAAATGACCTAAATGTTCGTCCAATGACACAAACACACCTATTGGATGCACAAGATTGCATAAAAACCCTAATTGGACTAGAATAAGCATAGGGAGGACGAAAATGACCTAAATGTTCATCCAATGACACAAATGAACTTATTGGATGCACAAGATTGGTTAAAAACACTAATTGGACAAGAATAAGCCTAGGGAGGACGAAAATGACCTAAATGTTCATCCAATGACACAAACACACATATTGGATGCATAAGATTGCATAAAAACCCGAATTGGACAAGAATAAGACTAGGGAGGACGAAAATGACCTAAATGTTCATCCAATGACACAAATGAACTTATTGGATGCACAAGATTGGTTAAAAACCCTAATTGGACAAGAATAAGCCTAGGGAGGACGAAAATGACCTAAATGTTCATCCAATGACACAAATGAACTTATTGGATGCAAAAGATTGGTTAAAAACCCTACTTGGACAAGAATAAGCCTAGGGAGGACGAAAATGACCTAAATGTTCATCCAATGACACAAATGAACTTATTGGATGCACAAGATTGGTTAAAAACCCTAATTGGACAAGAATAAGCCTAGGGAGGACGAAAATGACCTAAATGTTCGTCCAATGACACAAACACACCTATTGGATGCACAAGATTGCATAAAAACCCTAATTGGACAAGAATAAGCCTAGGGAGGACGAAAATGTCCTAAATGTTCATCCAATGACACAAATGAACTTATTGTAAGCACAAGATTGGTTAAAAACCCTAATTGGACAAGAATAAGCATAGGGAGGACGAAAATGACCTAAATGTTCATCCAATGACACAAACACACATATTGGATGCACAAGATTGCTTAAAACCTTAATTGGACAAGAATAAGACTAGGGAGGACGAAAATGACCTAAATGTTCATCCAATGACACAAATGAACTTATTGGATGCACAAAATTGGTTAAAAACCCTAATTAGACAAGAATAAGCCTAGGGAGGAAAAAAATGACCTAAATGTTCATCCAATGACACAAATGAACTTATTGGATGCACAAGATTGGTTAAAAACCCTAATTGGACAAGAATAAGCCTAGGGAGGACGAAAATGACCTAAATGTTCGTCCAATGACACAAACACACCTATTGGATGCACAAGATTGCATAAAAACCCTAATTGGACAAGAATAAGACTAGGGAGGACGAAAATGACCTAAATGTTCCTCCAATGACACAAACACACCTATTGGATGCACAAGATTGCATAAAAACCCTAATTGGACAAGAATAAGACTAGGGAGGACGTAAATGACCTAAACGTTCCACCAATGACACAAATGAACTTATTGGATGCACAAGGTTGGTTAAAAACCCTAATTGGACAAGAATAAGACTAGGGAGGACGAAAATGACCTAAATGTTCATCCAATGACACAAATGAACTTATTGGATGCACAAGATTGGTTAAAAACCCTAATTGGACAAGAATAAGCCTAGGGAGGACGAAAATGACCTAAATGTTCGTCCAATGACACAAACACACCTATTGGATGCACAAGATTGCATAAAAACCCTAATTGGACAAGAATAAGACTAGGAAGGACGAAAATGACCTAAATGTTCGTCCAATGACACAAATGAACTTATTGGATGCACAAGATTGGTTAAAAACCCTAATTGGACAAGAATAAGCATAGAGAGGACGAAAATGACCTAAACGTTCATCCAATGACACAAACCCACATATTGGATGCACAAGATTGCTTAAAACCCTAATTGGACAAGAATAAGACTAGGGAGGACGAAAATGACCTAAATGTTCATCCAATGACACAAATGAACTTATTGGATGCACAAGATTGGTTAAAAACCCTAATTGGACAAGAATAAGCCTAGGGAGGACGAAAATGACCTAAATGTTCGTCCAATGACACAAACACACCTATTGGACGCTCAAGATTGCATAAAAACCCTAATTGGACAAGAATAAGCCTAGGGAGGACGAAAATGACCTAAATGTTCGTCCAATGACACAAACACACCTATTGGATGCACAAGATTGCATAAAAACCCTAATTGGACAAGAATAAGACTAGGGAGGACGTAAATGACCTAAATGTTCCACCAATGACACAAATGAACTTATTGGATGCACAAGGTTGGTTAAAAACCCTAATTGGACAAGAATAAGCCTAGGGAGGACGAAAATGACCGAAATGTTCAACCAATGACACAAATGAACTTATTGGATGCAGAAGGTTGGTTAAAAACCCTAATTGGACAAGAATAAGCATAGGGAGGACGAAAATGACCTAAATGTTCATCCAATGTCACAAACCCACATATTAGATGCACAAGATTGCTTAAAACCCTAATTGGACAAGAATAAGACTAGGGATGACGAAAATGACCTAAATGTTCATCCAATGACACAAATGAACTTATTGGATGCACAAGATTTGTTAAAAACCCTAATTGGACAAGAATAAGCCTAGGGAGGACGAAAATGAGCTAAATGTTCGTCCAATGACACAAACACACCTATTGGATGCACAAGATTGGTTAAAAACCCTAATTGGACAAGAATAAGCCTAGGGAGGACGAAAATGACCTAAATGTTCGTCCAATGTCACAAACACACATATTGGATGCACAAGATTGCATAAAAACCCTAATTGGACAAGAATAAGACTAGGTAGGACGAAAATGACCTAAATGTTCATCCAATGACACAAATGAACTTGTTGGATGCACAAGATTGGTTAAAAACCATAATTGGACAAGAATAAGCCTAGGGAGGACGAAAATGACCTAAATGTTCGTCCAATGACACAAACACACCTATTGGATGCACAAGATTGCAAAAAAACCCTAATTGGACAAGAATAAGACTAGGGAGGACGAAAATGACCTAAATGTTCATCCAATGACACAAATGAACCTATTGGATGCACAACATTGCATAAAAACCCTATTTGGACAAGAATAAGACTAGGGAGGACGAAAATGACCTAAATGTTCATCCAATGACACAAATGAACTTATTGAATGCACAATATTGGTTAACACACTTATTTGATGCACAAGATTGCATAAAAACCCTAATTGGACAAGAATAAGCCTAGGGAGGACGAAAATGACCTAAATGTTCCTCCAATGACACAAACACACCTATTGGATGCATAAGATTGCCTAAAAACCCTTATTGGACAAGAATAAGACTAGGGAGGACGTAAATGACCTAAATGTTCCACCAATGACACAAATGTACTTATTGGATGCACAAGGTTGGTTAAAAACCCTAATTGCACAAGAATAAGCCTAGGGAGGACGAAAATGACCTAAATGTTCATCCAATGACACAAATGAACTTATTGAATGCACAAGGTTGGTTAAAAACCCTAATTGGACAAGATTAAGCCTAGGGAGGACGTAAATGACCTAAATGTTCATCCAATGACACAAATGAACTTATTGGATGCACAAGATTGCTTAAAACCCTAATTGGACAAGAATAAGACTAGGGAGGACGAAAATGACCTAAATGTTCATCCAATGACACAAATGAACTTATTGGATGCATAAGATTGGTTAAAAACCCTAATTGGACAAGAATAAGCCTAGGGAGGAAAAAAATGACCTAAATGTTCATCCAATGACACAAATGAACTTATTGGATAAACAAGATTGGTTGAAAACCCTAATTGGACAAGAATAAGCCTAAAGATGACGAAAATGACCTAAATGTTCGTCCAATGACACAAACACACCTATTGGATGCACAAGATTGCATAAAAACCCTAATTGGACAAGAATAAGACTAGGGAGGACGAAAATGACCTAAATGTTCATCCAATGACACAAATGAACTTATTGGATGCACAAGATTGGTTAAAAACCCTAATTGGACAAGAATAAGCATATGGAGTACGAAAATGACCTAAATGTTCGTCCAATGACACAAACCCACATATTGGATGCACAAGATTGCTTAAAACCCTAATTGGACAAGAATAAGACTAGGGAGGACGAAAATGACCTAAATGTTCATCCAATGACACAAATGAACTTTTTGGATGCACAAGATTGGTTAAAAACCCAAATCGGACAAGAATAAGCCTAGGGAGGACGAAAATGACCTAAATGTTCGTCCAATTACACAAACACACCTATTGGATGCACAAGATTGCATAAAAACCCTAATTGGACAAGAATAAGACTAGGGAGGACGAAAATGACCTAAATGTTCCTCCAATGACACAAACACACCTATTGGATGCACAAGATTGCATAAAAACCCTAATAGGACAAGAATAAGACTTGGGAGGACGAAAATGACCTAAATGTTCATCCAATGACACAAATGAACTTATTGGTTGCACAAGATTGGTTAAAAACCCTAATTGGCCAAGAATAAGCCTAGGGAGGATGAAAATGACCTAAATGTTCGTCCAATGACACAAACACACCTATTGGATGCACAAGATTGCATAAAAACCCTAATTGGACAAGAATAAGACTAGGGAGGACGAAAATGACCTAAATGATCCTCCAATGACACAAACACACCTATTGGATGCACAAGATTGCATAAAAACCCTAATTGGACAAGAATAAGACTAGGGAGGACGTAAATGACCTAAATGTTCCACCAATGACACAAATGAACTTATTGGATGCACAAGGTTGGTTAAAAACCCTAATTGGACAAGAATAAGACTTGGGAGGACGAAAATGACTTAAATGTTCCTCCAATGACACAAACACACCTATTGGATGCACAAGATTGCATAAAAACCCTAATTCGACAAGAATAAGACTAGGGAGGACGAAAATGACCTAAATGTTCATCCAATGACACAAATGAACTTATTGGATGCACAAGATTGGTTAAAAACCCTAATTGGACAAGAATAAGCCTAGGGAGGACGAAAATGACCTAAATGTTCGTCCAATGACACAAACACACCTATTGGATGCACAAGATTGCATAAAAACCCTAATCGGACAAGAATAAGCCTAGGTAGGACGAAAATGACCTAAATGTTCGTCCAATGACACAAACACGCCTATTGGATGCACAAGATTGCATAAAAACCCTAATTGGACAAGAATAAGACTAGGGAGGACGAAAATGACCTAAATGTTCCTCCAATGACACAAACACACCTATTGGATGCACAAGATTGCATAAAAACCCTAATTCTACAAGAATAAGACTAGGGAGGACGAAAATGACCTAAATGTTCATCCAATGACACAAATGAACTTATTGGATGCACAAGATTGGTTAAAAACCCTAATTGGACAAGAATAAGCCTAGGGAGGACGAAAATGACCTAAATGTTCGTCCAATGACACAAACACACCTATTGGATGCACAAGATTGCATAAAAACCCTAATTGGACAAGAATAAGACTAGGGAGGACGAAAATGACCTAAATGTTCCTCCAATGACACAAACACACCTATTGGATGCACAAGATTGCATAAAAACCCTAATTGGACAAGAATAAGACTAGGGAGGACGAAAATGACCTAAATGTTCATCCAATGACACAAATGAAATTATTGGATGCACAAGATTGGTTAAAAACCCTAATTGGACAAAAATAAGTCTAGGGAGGACGAAAATGACCTAAATGTTCGTCCAATGACACAAACACACCTATTGGATGCACAAGATTGCATAAAAACCCTAATTGGACAAGAATAAGACTAGGGAGGACGAAAATGACCTAAATGTTCATCCAATGACACAAATGAACTTATTGGATGCACAAGATTGGTTAAAAACCCTAATTGGACAAGAATAAGCATAAGGAGAATGAAAATGACCTAAATGTTCGTCCAATGACACAAACCCACATATTAGATGCACAAGATTGCTTAAAACCCTAATTGGACAAGAATAAGACTAGGGAGGACGAAAATGACCTAAATGTTCATCCAATGACACAAATGAACTTATTGGATGCACAAGATTGGTTAAAAACCCTAATCGGACAAGAATAAGCCTAGGGAGGACGAAAATGACCTAAATGTTCGTCCAATGACACAAACACACCTATTGGATGCACAAGATTGCATAAAAATCCTAATTGGACAAGAATAAGACTAGGGAGGACGAAAATGACCTAACTGTTCCTCCAATGACACAAACACACCAATTGGATGCACAAGATTGCATAAAGACCCTAATTGGACAACAATAAGACTAAGGAGGACGAACATGACCTAAATGTTCATCCAATGACACAAATGAACTTATTGGATGCACAAGATTGGTTAAAAACCCTAATTGGACAAGAATAAGCCTAGGGAGGACGAAAATGACCTAAATGTTCGTCCAATGACACAAACACACCTATTGGATGCACAAGATTGCATAAAAACCCTAATTGGACAAGAATAAGACTAGGGAGGACGAAAATGACCTAAATGTTCATCCAATGACACAAATGAACTTATTGGATGCACAAGATTGGTTAAAAACCCTAATTGGACAAGAATAAGCATAGGGAGGACGAAAATGACCTAAACGTTCATCCAATGACACAAACCCACATATTGGATGCACAAGATTGCTTAAAACCCTAAATTGGACAAGAATAAGACTAGGGAGGAAGAAAATGACCTAAAAGTTCATCCAATGACACAAATGAACTTATTGGATGCACAAGATTGGTTAAAAACCCTAATTGGACAAGAATAAGCCTAGGGAGGACGAAAATGACCTAAATGTTCGTCCAATGACACAAACACACCTATTGGATGCACAAGATTGCATAAAAACCCTAATTGGACAAGAATAAGACTAGGGAGGACGAAAATGACCTAAATGTTCCTCCAATGACACAAACACACCTATTGGATGCACAAGATTGCACAAAATCCCTAATTGGACAAGAATAAGACTAGGGAGGACGAAAATGACCTAAATGTTCATCCAATGACACAAATGAACTTATTGGATGCACAAGATTGGTTAAAAACCCTAATTGGACAAGAATAAGCCTAGGGAGGACGTAAATGACCTAAATGTTCATCCAATGACACAAATGAACTTATTGGATGCACAAGATTGGTTAAAAACCCTAATTGGACAAGAATAAGCATAGGGAGAACGAAAATGACCTAAATGTTCATCCAATGACACAAACACACATATTGGATGCACAAGATTGCTTAAAACCCTAATTGGACAAGAATAAGACTAGGGATGACGAAAATGACCTAAATGTTCATCCAATGACACAAATGAACTTATTGGATGCACAAGATTTGTTAAAAACCCTAATTGGACAAGAATAAGCATAGGGAGGACGAAAATGAGCTAAATGTTCGTCCAATGACACAAACACACCTATTGGATGCACAAGATTGGTTAAAAACCCTAATTGGACAAGAATAAGCCTAGGGAGGACGAAAATGACCTAAATGTTCGTCCAAAGTCACAAACACACATATTGGATGCACAAGATTGCATAAAAACCCTAATTGGACAAGAATAAGACTAGGTAGGACGAAAATGACCTAAATGTTCATCCAATGACACAAATGAACTTGTTGGATGCACAAGATTGGTTAAAAACCATAATTGGACAAGAATAAGCCTAGGGAGGACGAAAATGACCTAAATGTTCGTCCAATGACACAAACACACCTATTGGATGCACAAGAGTGCAAAAAAACCCTAATTGGACAAGAATAAGACTAGGGAGGACGAAAATGACCTAAATGTTCATCCAATGACACAAATGAACCTATTGGATGCACAACATTGCATAAAAACCCTATTTGGACAAGAATAAGACTAGGGAGGACGAAAATGACCTAAATGTTCATCCAATGACACAAATGAACTTATTGAATGCACAATATTGGTTAACACACTTATTTGATGCACAAGATTGCATAAAAACCCTAATTGGACAAGAATAAGCCTAGGGAGGACGAAAATGACCTAAATGTTCCTCCAATGACACAAACACACCTATTGGATGCATAAGATTGCCTAAAAACCCTTATTGGACAAGAATAAGACTAGGGAGGACGTAAATGACCTAAATGTTCCACCAATGACACAAATGTACTTATTGGATGCACAAGGTTGGTTAAAAACCCTAATTGCACAAGAATAAGCCTAGGGAGGACGAAAATGACCTAAATGTTCATCCAATGACACAAATGAACTTATTGAATGCACAAGGTTGGTTAAAAACCCTAATTGGACAAGATTAAGCCTAGGGAGGACGTAAATGACCTAAATGTTCATCCAATGACACAAATGAACTTATTGGATGCACAAGATTGCTTAAAACCCTAATTGGACAAGAATAAGACTAGGGAGGACGAAAATGACCTAAATGTTCATCCAATGACACAAATGAACTTATTGGATGC
>JBBPBR010000288.1:0-63318 GCA_037974775.1 Cicer pinnatifidum
GAACATTTAGGTCATTTTCGTCCTCCCTATGCTTATTCTTGTCCAATTAGGGTTTTTAACCAATCTTGTGCATCCAATAAGTTCATTTGTGTCATTGGATGAACATTTAGGTCATTTACGTCCTCCCTAGGCTTATTCTTGTCCAATTAGGGTTTTAAGCAATCTTGTGCATCCAATATATGTGTTTGTGTCATTGGATGAACATTTAGGTAATTTTTGTCCTCCCTATGCTTATTCTTGTCCAATTAGGGTTTTCATCCAATCTTGTGCATACAATAAGTTCATTTGTGTCATTGGATGAACATTTAGGTCATTTTCGTCCTCCCTAGTCTTATTCTTGTCCAATTAGGGTTTTTATGCAATCTTGTGCATTCAATAGGTGTGTTTGTGTCATTGGAGGAACATTTAGGTCATTTTCGTCCTCCCTAGTCTTATTCTTGTCCAATTAGGGTTTTTATGCAATCTTGTGCATCCAATAGGTGTGTTTGTGTCATTGGAGGAACATTTAGGTCATTTTCATCCTCCCTAGTCTTATTCTTGTCGAATTTTGGTTTTTATGCAATCTTGTGCATCCAATAGGTGTGTTTGTGTCATTGGACGAACATTTAGGTCATTTTCGTCCTCCCTAGGCTTATTCTTGTCCAATTAGGGTTTTTAACCAATCTTGTGTATCCAATAAGTTCATTTGTGTCATTGGATGAACATTTAGGTCATTTTCGTCCTCCCTAGTCTTATTCTTGTCCAATTAGGGTTTTTATGCAATCTTGTGCATCCAATAGGTGTGTTTGTGTCATTGGAGGAACATTTAGGTCATTTTCGTCCTCCCTAGTCTTATTCTTGTCCAATTAGGGTTTTAACCAATCTTGTGCATCCAATATGTATGTTTGTGTCATTGGACGAACATTTAGGTTATTTTCGTCCTCCCTATGCTTATTCTTGTCCAATTAGGGTTTTTAACCAATCTTGTGCATCCAATAATTTCATTTGTGTCATTGGATGAACATTTAGGTCATTTTCGTCCTCCCTAGTCTTATTTTTGTCCAATTAGGGTTTTTAAGCAATCTTGTGCATCCAATATGTGTGTTTGTGTCATTGGTTGAAAATTTAGGTCATTTTCGTCCTCCATATGCTTATTCTTGTCCAATTAGGGTTTTTAACAAATCTTGTGGATCCAATAAGTTCATTTGTGTCATTGGATGAACATTTAGGTCATTTTCGTCCTCCCTAGTCTTATTCTTGTCCAATTAGGGTTTTTATGCAATCTTGTGCATCCAATAGGTGTGTTTGTGTCATTGGAGGAACATTTAGGTCATTTTCGTCCTCCCTAGTCTTATTCTTGTCCAATTAGGGTTTTTATGCAATCTTGTGCATCCAATAGGTGTGTTTGTGTCATTGGAAGAACATTTAGGTCATTTTCATCCTCCCTAGGCTTATTCTTGTCCGATTAGGGTTTTTAACCAATCTTGTGCATTCAATAAGTTCATTTGTGTCATTGGATGAACATTTAGGTAATTTTCGTCCTCCCTAGCCTTATTCTTGTCCAATTAGGGTTTTAAGCAATCTTGTGCATCCAATATGTGGGTTTGTGTCATTGGATGAACGTTTAGGTCATTTTCGTCCTCCCTATGCTTATTCTTGTCCAATTAGGGTTTTTATGCAATCTTGTGCATCCAATAGGTGTGTTTGTGTCATTGGAGGAACATTTAGGTCATTTTCGTCCTCCCTAGTCTTATTCTTGTCCAATTAGGGTTTTTATGCAATCTTGTGCATCCAATAGGTGTGTTTGTGTCATTGGACGAACATTTAGGGCATTTTCGTCCTCCCTAGGCTTATTCTTGTCCAAGTAGGGTTTTTAACCAATCTTGTGCATCCAATAAGTTCATTTGTGTCATTGGACGAACATTTAGGTCATTTTCGTCCTCCCTAGGCTTATTCTTGTCCAATTAGGGTTTTTAACCAACCTTGTGCATCCAATAATGTTCATTTGTGTCATTGGTTGAACATTTAGGTCATTTTTGTCCTCCCTAGGCTTATTCTTGTCCAATTAGGGTTTTTAACCAACCTTGTGTATCCAATAAGTTCATTTGTGTCATTGGTGGAACATTTAGGTCATTTACGTCCTCCCTAGTCTTATTCTTGTCCAATTAGGGTTTTTATGCAATCTTGTGCATCCAATAGGTGTGTTTGTGTCATTGGAGGAACATTTAGGTCATTTTCGTCCTCCCTAGTCTTATTCTTGTCCAATTAGGGTTTTTATGCAATCTTGTGCATCCAATAGGTGTGTTTGTGTCATTGGACGAACATTTAGGTCATTTTCATCCTCCTTAGGCTTATTCTTGTCCAATTAGGGTTTTTAACCAATCTTGTGCATCCAATAAGTTCATTTGTGTCATTGGATGAACATTTAGGTCATTTTCGTCATCCATAGTCTTATTCTTGTCCAATTAGGGTTTTAAGCAATCTTGTGCATCCAATATGTGTGTTTGTGTCATTGGATGAACATTTAGGTAATTTTCGTCCTCCCTATGCTTATTCTTGTCCAATTAGGGTTTTTATCCAATCTTGTGCATACAATAAGTTCATTTGTGTCATTGGATGAACATTTAGGTCATTTCCGTCCTCCCTAGTCTTATTCTTGTCCAATTAGGGTTTTTATGCAATCTTGTGCATCCAATAGGTGTGTTTGTGTCATTGGAGGAACATTTAGGTCATTTTCGTCCTCCCTAGTCTTATTCTTGTCCAATTAGGGTTTTTATGCAATCTTGTGCATCCAATAGGTGTGTTTGTGTCATTGGAGGAACATTGAGGTCATTTTCGTCCTCCCTAGTCTTATTCTTGTCGAATTAGGGTTTTTATGCAATGTTGTGCATCCAAAAGGTGTGTTTCTGTCATTGGAGGAACATTTAGGTCATTTTCGTCCTCCCTAGTCTTATTCTTGTCCAATTAGGGTTTTTATGCAATCTTGTGCATCCAATAGGTGTGTTTGTGTCATTGGAGGAACATTTAGGTCATTTTCGTCCTCCCTAGTCTTATTCTTGTCCAATTAGGGTTTTTATGCAATCTTGTGCATCCAATAGGTGTGTTTGTGTCATTGGACGAACATTTAGGTCATTTTCATCCTCCCTAGGCTTATCCTTGTCCAAGTAGGGTTTTTAACCAATCTTGTGCATCCAATAAGTTCATTTGTGTCATTGGATGAACATTTAGGTCATTTTCGACATCCCTAGTCTTATTCTTGTCCAATTAGGGTTTTAAGCAATCTTGTGCATCCAATATGTGTGTTTGTGTCATTGGAGGAACATTTAGGTCATTTTCGTCCTCCCTAGTCTTATTCTTGTCCAATTAGGGTTTTTATGCAATCTTGTGCATCCAATAGGTGTGTTTGTGTCATTGGACGAACATTTAGGTGATTTTCATCCTCCCTCGACTTATTCTCGTCCAATTAGGGTTTTTAACCAATCTTGTGCATCCAATAAGTTCATTTGTCTCATTGGATGAACATTTAGGTCATTTTCGTCCTCCCTAGGCTTATTCTTGTCCAATTAGGGTTTTCAACCAATCTTGTGCATCCAATAAGTTCATTTGTGTCATTGGATGAACATTTAGGTCATTTTCGTATTCCCTAGGCTTATTCTTGTCCAATTAGGGTTTTTAACCAATCTTGTGCATCCAATAAGTTCATTTGTGTCATTGGATGAACATTTAGGTCATTTTCGTCCTCCCTAGTCTTATTCTTGTCCAATTAGGGTTTTTATGCAATCTTGTGCATCCAATAGGTGTGTTTGTGTCATTGGAGGAACATTTAGGTCATCTTCGTCCTCCCTAGTCTTATTCTTGTCCAATTAGGGTTTTTATGCAATCTTGTGCATCCAATAGGTGTGTTTGTGTCATTGGACGAACATTTAGGTCATTTTCGTCCTCCCTAGGCTTATTCTTGTCCAATTAGGGTTTTTAACCAATCTTGTGCATCCAATATGTTCATTTTTCTCATTGGATGAACATTTAGGTCATTTTCGTCCTCCCTAGTCTTATTCTTGTCCAATTAGGGTTTTTATGCAATCTTGTGCATCCAATAGGTGTGTTTGTGTCATTGGAGGAACATTTAGGTCATTTTCGTCCTCCCTAGTCTTATTCTTGTCCAATTAGGGTTTTTATGCAATCTTGTGCATCCAATAGGTGTGTTTGTGTCATTGGACGAACATTTAGGTCATTTTCGTCCTCCCTAGGCTTATTCTTGTCCGATTAGGGTTTTTAATCAATCTTGTGCATTCAATAAGTTCATTTGTGTCATTGGATGAACATTTAGGTCATTTTCGTCCTCCCTAGGCTTATTCTTGTCCAATTAGGGTTTTTAACCAATCTTGTGCATTCTATAAGTTCATTTGTGTCATTGGATGAACATTTAGGTCATTTTCGTCCTACCTAGTCTTATTCTTGTCCAATTAGGGTTTTTATGCAATCTTGTGCATCCAATAGGTGTGTTTGTGTCATTGGAGGAACATTTAGGTCATTTTCGTCCTCCCTAGTCTTATTCTTGTCCAATTAGGGTTTTTATGCAATCTTGTGCATCCAATAGGTGTGTTTGTGTCATTGGAAGAACATTTAGGTCATTTTCGTCCTTACTAGGCTTATTCTTGTCCGATTAGGGTTTTTAATCAATCTTGTGCATTCAATAAGTTCATTTGTGTCATTGGATGAACATTTAGGTCATTTTCGTCCTCCCTAGGCTTATTCTTGTCCAATTAGGGTTTTTAACCAATCTTGTGCATTCTATAAGTTCATTTGTGTCATTGGATGAACATTTAGGTCATTTTCGTCCTCCCTAGTCTTATTCTTGTCCAATTAGGGTTTTTATGCAATCTTGTGCATCCAATAGGTGTGTTTGTGTCATTGGAGGAACATTTAGGTCATTTTCGTCCTCCCTAGTCTTATTCTTGTCCAATTAGGGTTTTTATGCAATCTTGTGCATCCAATAGGTGTGTTTGTGTCATTCGAAGAACATTTAGGTCATTTTTGTCCTCCCTAGGCTTATTCTTGTCCGATTAGGGTTTTTAACCAATCTTGTGCATTCAATAAGTTCATTTGTGTCATTGGATGAACATTTAGGTCATTTTCGTCCTCCCTAGTCTTATTCTTGTCCAATTAGGGTTTTAAGCAATCTTTTGCATCCAATATGTGGGTTTGTGTCATTGGATGAACGTTTAGGTCATTTTTGTCCTCCCTATGCTTATTCTTGTCCAATTAGGGTTTTTAACCAATCTTGTGCATCCAATAAGTTCATTTGTGTCCTTGGTTGAACATTTAGGTCATTTTCGTCCCCCTAGTCTTATTCTTGTCCAATTAGGGTTTTTATGCAATCTTGTGCATCCAATAGGTGTGTTTGTGTCATTGGACGAACATTTAGGTCATTTTCGTCCTCCCTAGGCTTATTCTTGTCCAATTAGGGTTTTTAACCAATCTTGTGCATCCAATAAGTTCATTTGTGTCATTGGATGAACATTTAGGTCATTTTCGTCCTCCCTAGTCTTATTCTTGTCCAATTAGGGTTTTTATGCAATCTTGTGCATCCAATAGGTGTGTTTGTGTCATTGGAGGAACATTTAGGTCTTTTTCGTCCTCCATAGTCTTATTCTTGTCCAATTAGGGTTTTAACCAATCTTGTGCATCCAATATGTGGGTTTGTGTCATTGGATGAACATTTAGGTCATTTTCGTCCTCCCTATGCTTATTCTTGTCCAATTAGGGTTTTTAACCAATCTTGTGCATCCAATAAGTTCATTTGTGTCATTGGATGAACATTTAGGTCATTTTCGTCCTCCCTAGGCTTATTCTTGTCCAATTAGGGTTTTTAACCAATCTTGTGCATCCAATAAGTTCATTTGTGTCATTGGATGAACATTTAGGTCATTTTCGTCCTCCCTAGTCTTATTCTTGTCCAATTAGGGTTTCTAACCAATCTTGTGCATCCAATAGGTGTATTTGTGTCATTGGATGAACATTTAGGTCATTTTCGTCCTCCCTAGGCTTATTCTTGTCCAATTAGGGTTTTTAAGCAATCTTGTGCATCCAATAAGTTCATTTGTGTCATTGGAAGAACATTTAGGTCATTTGCATCCTCCCTAGGCTTATTCTTGTCCAATTAGGGTTTCTAACCAATCTTGTGCATCCAATAGGTGTGTTTGTGTCATTGGATGAACATTTAGGTCATTTTCGTCCTCCCTAGGCTTATTCTTGTCCAATTAGGGTTTTTAACCAATCTTGTGCATCCAATAAGTTCATTTGTGTCTTTGGATGAACATTTAGGTCATTTTCATCCTCCCTAGGCTTATTCTTGTCCAATTAGGATTTTTAACCAAGCTTGTGCATCCAATAAGTTCATTTGTGTCATTGGATTAACAATTAGGTGATTTTTGACCTCCCTAGGCTTATTCTTGTCCAATTAGGGTTTTTAACCAATCTTGTGCATCCAATAGGTGTGTTTGTGTCATTGGATGAACATTTAGGTCATTTTCATCCTCCCTAGGCTTATTCTTGTCCAATTAGGGTTTCTAACCAATCTTGTGCATCCAATAGGTGTGTTTGTGTCATTGGATGAACATTTAGGTCATTTTCGTCCTCCCTAGGCTTATTCTTGTCCAATTAGTGTTTTTAACCAATCTTGTGCATCCAATAAGTTCATTTGTGTCATTGGATGAACATTTAGGTCATTTTCGTCCTCCCTAGTCTTATTCTTGTCCAATTAGGGTTTTTATCCAATCTTGTGCATCCAATAGGTGTGTTTGTGTCATTGGAGGAACATTTAGGTCATTTTCGTCCTCCTTAGTCTTATTCTTGTCCAATTAGGGTTTTTATGCAATCTTGTGCATCCAATAGGTGTGTTTGTGTCATTGGACGAACATTTAGGTCATTTTCATCCTCCTTAGGCTTATTCTTGTCCAATTAGGGTTTTTAACCAATCTTGTGCATCCAATAAGTTCATTTGTGTCATTGGATGAACATTTAGGTCATTTTCGTCATCCCTAGTCTTATTCTTGTCCAATTAGGGTTTTAAGCAATCTTGTGCATCCAATATGTGTGTTTGTGTCATTGGATGAACATTTAGGTCATTTTCGTCCTCCCTATGCTTATTCTTGTCCAATTAGGGTTTTTAACCAATCTTGTACATCCAATAAGTTCATTTGTGTCATTGGATGAACATTTAGGTCATTTACGTCCTCCCTAGGCTTATTCTTGTCATATTAGGGTTTTAAGCAATCTTGTGCATCCAATATGTGTGTTTGTGTCATTGGATGAACATTTAGGTAATTTTCGTCCTCCCTATGCTTATTCTTGTCCAATTAGGGTTTTTATCCAATCTTGTGCATACAATAAGTTCATTTGTGTCATTGGATGAACATTTAGGTCATTTTCGTCCTCCCTAGTCTTATTCTTGTCCAATTAGGGTTTTTAAGCAATCTTGTGCATCCAATAGGTGTGTTTGTGTCATTGGAGGAACATTTAGGTCATTTTCGTCCTCCCTAGTCTTATTCTTGTCCAATTAGGGTTTTTATGCAATCTTGTGCATCCAATAGGTGTGTTTGTGTCATTGGACGAACATTTAGGTCATTTTCATCCTCCTTAGGCTTATTCTTGTCCTATTAGGGTTTTTAACCAATCTTGTGCATCCAATAAGTTCATTTGTGTCATTGGATGAACATTTAGGTCATTTTCGTCATCCCTAGTCTTATTCTTGTCCAATTAGTGTTTTAAGCAATCTTGTACATCCAATATGTGTGTTTGTGTCATTGGATGAACATTTAGGTCATTTTCGTCCTCCCTATGCTTATTCTTGTCCAATTAGGGTTTTTAACCAATCTTGTGCATCCAATAAGTTCATTTGTGTCATTGGATGAACATTTAGGTCATTTTCGTCCTCCCTAGGCTTATTCTTGTCCAATTAGGGTTTTTAACCAACCTTGTGCATCCAATAAGTTCATTTGTGTCATTGGTGGAACATTTAGGTCATTTACGTTCTCCCTAGTCTTATTCTTGTCCAATTAGGGTTTTTATGCAATCTTGTGCATCCAATAGGTGTGTTTGTGTCATTGGAGGAACATTTAGGTCATTTTCGTCCTCCCTAGTCTTATTCTTGTCCAATTAGGGTTTTTATGCAATCTTGTGCATCCAATAGGTGTGTTTGTGTCATTGGACGAACATTTACGTCATTTTCGTCCTCCCTAGGCTTATTCTTGTCCGATTAGGGTTTTTAACCAATCTTGTGCATTCAATAAGTTCATTTGTGTCATTGGATGAACATTTAGGTCATTTTCGTCCTCCCTAGTCTTATTCTTGTCCAATTAGGGTTTTTATGCAATCTTGTGCATCCAATAGGTGTGTTTGTGTCATTGGAGGAACATTTAGGTCATTTTCGTCCTCCCTAGTCTTATTCTTGTCCAATTAGGGTTTTTATGCAATCTTGTGCATTCAATAAGTTCATTTGTGTCATTGGATGAACATTTAGGTCATTTTCGTCCTCCCTAGTCTTATTCTTGTCCAATTAGGGTTTTTATGCAATCTTGTGCATCCAATAGGTGTGTTTGTGTCATTCGAGGAACATTTAGGTCATTTTCGTCCTCCCTAGTCTTATTCTTGTCGAATGAGGGTTTTTATGCAATCTTGTGCATCCAATAGGTGTGTTTGTGTCAATGGAGGAACATTTAGGTCATTTTCGTCCTCCCTAGTCTTATTCTTGTCCAATTAGGGTTTTTATGCAATCTTGTGCATCCAATAGGTGTGTTTGTGTCATTGGACGAACATTTAGGTCATTTTCATCCTCCCTAGACTTATTCTCGTCCAATTAGGGTTTTTAACCAATCTTGTGCATCCAATAAGTTCATTTGTCTCATTGGATGAACATTTAGGTCATTTTCGTCCTCCCTAGGCTTATTCTTGTCCAATTAGGGTTTTTAACCAATCATGTGCATCCAATAAGTTCATTTGTGTCATTGGATGAACAATTAGGTCATTTTCGTGCACCCTAGGCTTATTCTTGTCCAATTAGGGTTTTTAACCAATCTTGTGCATCCAATAGGTGTGCTTGTGTCATTGGATGAACATTTAGGTCATTTTCGTCCTCCCTAGGCTTATTCTTGTCCAATTAGGGTTTTTAACCAATCTTGTGCATCCAATAAGTTCATTTGTGTCATTGGATGAACATTTAGGTCATTTTCGTCCTCCCTAGGCTTATTCTTGTCCAATTAGGGTTTTTAACCAATCCTGTGCATCCAATAAGTTCATTAGTGTCATTGGATGAACATTTAGGTCATTTTCGTCCTCCCTAGGCTTATTCTTGTCCAATTAGGGTTTTTAACCAATCTTGTGCATCCAATAAGTTCATTTGTGTCATTGGATGAACATTTAGGTCATTTTCGTCCTCCCTATGCTTATTCTTGTCCAATTAGGGTTTTTAACAAATCTTGTGCATGCAATAAGTTCATTTGTGTCATTGGATGAACATTTAGGTCATTTTCGTCCTCCCTAGTCTTATTCTTGTCCAATTAGGGTTTTTATGCAAGCTTGTGCATCCAATAGGTGTGTGTGTGTCATTGGAGGAACATTTAGGCCATTTTCGTCCTCCCTAGTCATATTCTTGTCGAATTAGTTTTATGCAATGTTGGGCATCCAATAGGTGTGTTTCTGTCATTGGAGGAACATTTAGGTCATTTTCGTCCTCCCTAGTCTTATTCTTGTCCAATTAGGGTTTATATGCAATCTTATGCATCCAATAGGTTTGTTTGTGTCATTGGACGAACATTTAGGTCATTTTCGTCTTCCCTAGGCTTATTCATGTCCAATTAGGGTTTTTAACCAATCTTGTGCATCCAATAAGTTCATTTGTGTCATTGGATGAACATTTAGGTCATTTTCGTCCTCCTTAGGCTTATTCTTGTCCAATTAGGGTTTTCAACCAATCTTGTGCATCCGATAAGTTCATTTGTGTCATTGGATGAACATTTAGGTCATTTTCGTCCTCCCTAGGCTTATTCTTGTCCAATTAGGGTTTTTAACCAATCTTGTGCATCCAATAAGTTCATTTGTGTCGATGGATGAACATTTAGGTCATTTTCGTCCTCCCTAGTCTTATTCTTGTCCAATTAGGGTTTTTATGCAATCTTGTGCATCCAATAGGTGTGTTTGTGTCATTGGAGGAACATTTAGGTCATTTTCGTCCTCCCTAGTCTTATTCTTGTCCAATTAGGGTTTTTATGCAATCTTGTGCATCCAATATGTGTGTTTGTGTCATTGGATGAACATTTAGGTCATTTTCGTCCTCCCTAGTCTTATTCTTGTCCAATTAGGGATTTTATGCAATCTTGTGCATCCAATAGGTGTGTTGGTGTCATTGGACGAACATTTAGGTCATTTTCGTCATTCCTAGGCTTATTCTTGTCCAATTAGGGTTTTTAACCAATCTTGTGCATCCAATAAGTTCATTTGTGTCATTGGATTAACATTTAGGTCATTTTCGTCCTCCTTATTCTTATTCTTGTCCAATTAGGGTTTTTATGCAATCTTGTGCATCCAATAGGTGTGTTTGTGTCATTGGAGGAACATTTAGGTCATTTTCGTCCTCCCTAGTCTTATTCTTGTCCAATTAGGGTTTTTATGCAATCTTGTGCATCCAATAGGTGTGTTTGTGTCATTGGAAGAACATTTAGGTAATTTTCATCCTCCCTAGGCTTATTCTTGTCCGATTAGGGTTTTTAACCAATCTTGTGCATTCAATAAGTTCATTTGTGTCATTGGATGAACATTTAGGTCATTTTCGTCCTCCCTTGTCTTATTCTTGTCCAATTAGGGTTTTAAGCAATCTTGTGCATCCAATATGTGGGTTTGTGTCGTTGGATGAACGTTTAGGTCATTTTCGTCCTCCCTATGCTTATTCTTGTCCAATTAGGGTTTTTATGCAATCTTGTGCATCCAATAGGTGTGTTTGTGTCATTGGAGGAACATTTAGGTCATTTTCGTCCTCCCTAGTCTTATTCTTGTCCAATTAGGGTTTTTATGCAATCTTGTGCATCCAATAGGTGTGTTTGTGTCATTGGACGAACATTTAGGTCATTTTCGTCCTCCCTAGGCTTATTCTTGTCCAATTAAGGTTTTTAACCAACCTTATGCATCCAATAAGTTCATTTGTGTCATTGGTGGAACATTTAGGTCATTTACGTCCTCCCTAGTCTTATTCTTGTCCAATTAGGGTTTTTATGCAATCTTGTGCATCCAATAGGTGTGTTTGTGTCATTGGAGGAACATTTAGGTCATTTTCGTCCTCCCTAGTCTTATTCTTGTCCAATTAGGGTTTTTATGCAATCTTGTGCATCCAATAGGTGTGTTTGTGTCATTGGACCAAGATTTAGGTCATTTTCGTCCTCCCTAGGCTTATTCTTGTCCAATTAGGGTTTTTAACCAATCTTGTGCATCCAATAAGTTCATTTGTGTCATTGGATGAACATTTAGGTCATTTTCGTCCTCCCTAGGCTTATTCTTGTCCAATTAGGGTTTTTACCCAATCTTGTGCTTCCAATAAGTTCATTTGTGTCATTGGATGAACATTTAGGTCATTTTCGTCCTCCCTAGGCTTATTCTTGTCCAATTAGGGTTTTTAACCAATCTTGTGCATCCAATAAGTTCATTTGTGTCATTGGATGATCATTTAGGTCATTTTTTTCCTCCCTAGTCTTATTCTTGTCGAATTAGGGTTTTTATGCAATCTTGTGCATCCAATAGGTGTGTTTGTGTCATTGGAGGAACATTTAGGTCATTTTCGTCCTCCCTAGTCTTATTCTTGTCCAATTAGGGTTTTTATGCAATCTTGTGCATCCAATAGGTGTGTTTGTGTCATTGGACGAAATTTTTGGTCATTTTCGTCCTCCCTAGTCTTATTCTTGTCCAATTAGGGTTTTAAGCAATCTTGTGCATCCAATATGTGTGTTTGTGTCATTGGATGAACATTTAGGTAATTTTCGTCCTCCCTATGCTTATTCTTGTCCAATTAGGGTTTTTAACAAATCTTGTGCATACAATAAGTTCATTTGTGTCATTGGATGAACATTTAAGTCACTTTCGTCCTCCCTAGTCTTATTCTTGTCCAATTAGGGTTTTTATGCAATCTTGTGCATCCAATAGGTGTGTTTGTGTCATTGGAGGAACATTTAGGTCATTTTCGTCCTCCCTAGTCTTATTCTTGTCCAATTAGGGTTTTTATGCAATCTTGTGCATCCAATAGGTGTATTTGTGTCATTGGACAAACATTTAGGTCATTTTCGTCCTCCCTAGGCTTATTCTTGTCCAATTAGGGTTTTTAACCAATCTTGTGCATCCAATAAGTTCATTTGTGTCATTGGATGAACATTTAGGTCATTTTTGTCCTCCCTAGTCTTATTCTTGTCCATTTAGGGTTTTTAACCAACCTTGTGCATCCAATAAGTTCATTTGTGTCATTGGTGGAACATTTAGGTCATTTACGTCCTCCCTAGTCTTATTCTTGTCCAATTAGGGTTTTTATGCAATCTTGTGCATCCAATAGGTGTGTTTGTGTCATTGGAGGAACATTTAGGTCATTTTCGTCCTCCCTAGTCTTATTCTTGTCGAATTAGGGTTTTTATGCAAGCTTGTGCATCCAATAGGTGTGTTTGTGTCATTGGAGGAACATTTAGGTCATTTTCGTCCTCCCTAGGCTTATTCTTGTCCAATTAGGGTTTTTCACCAATCTTGTGCATCCAATAAGTTCATTTGTGTCATTGGATGAACATTTAGGTCATTTTCGTCCTCCCTAGTCTTATTCTTGTCGAATTAGGGTTTTTATGCAATCTTGTGCATCCATTAGGTGTGTTTGTGTCATTGGAGGAACGTTTAGGTCATTTTCGTCCTCCCTAGTTTTATTCTTATCCAATTAGGGTTTTAATGCAATCTTGTGCATCCAATAGGAGTGTTTGTGTCATTGGACGAACATTTAGGTCATTTTCGTCCTCCCTAGGCTTATTCTTGTCCAATTAGGATTTTTAACCAATCTTGTGCATCCAATAAGTTCATTTGTGTCATTGGATGAACATTTAGGTCATTTTCGTCCTCCCTAGTCTTATTCTTGTCCAATTAGGGTTTTTATGCAATCTTGTGCATCCAATAGATGTGTTTGTGCCATTGGAGGAACATTTAGGTCATTTTCGTCCTCCCTAGTCTTATTCTTGTCCAATTAGGGTTTTTATGCAATCTTGTGCATCCAATAGGTGTGTTTGTGTCATTGGAGGAACATTTAGGTCATTTTCGTCCTCCCTAGTCTTATTCTTGTCCAATTAGGGTTTTTAACAAATCTTGTGCATCCAATAAGTTCATTTGTGTCATTGGATGAACATTTAGGTCATTTTCGTCCTCCCTAGTCTTATTCTTGTCCAATTAGGGTTTTTATGCAATCTTGTGCATCCAATAGGTGTGTTTGTGTCATTGGACGAACATTTAAGTCATTTTCGTCCTCCCTAGTCTTATTCTTGTCCAATTAGGGTTTTTATGCAATCTTGTGCATCCAATAGGTGTGTTTGTGTCATTGGAGGAACATTTAGGTCATTTTCGTCCTCCCTAGTCTTATTCTTGTCCAATTAGGGTTTTTATGCAATCTTGTGCATCCAATAGGTGTGTTTGTGTCATTGGACGAACATTTAGGTCATTTTCGTCCTCCCTAGGCTTATTCTTGTCCAATTAGGGTTTTTAACCAACCTTGTGTATCCAATAAGTTCATTTGTGTCATTTGTGGAACATTTAGGTCATTTACGTCCTCCCTAGTCTTATTCTTGTCCAATTAGGGTTTTTATGCAATCTTGTGCATCCAATAGGTGTGTTTGTGTCATTGGAGGAACATTTAGGTCATTTTCGTCCTCCCTAGTCTTATTCTTGTCGAATTAGGGTTTTTATGCAATCTTGTGCATCCAATAGGTGTGTTTGTCTCATTGGAGGAACATTTAGGTTATTTTCGTCCTCCCTAGTCTTATTCTTGTCCAATTAGGGTTTTTATGCAATCTTGTGCATCCAATAGGTGTGTTTGTGTCATTGGACGAACATTTAGGTCATTTTCGTCCTCCCTAGGCTTATTCTTGTCCAATTAGGGTTTTAAACCAATCTTGTGCATCCAATAAGTTCATTTGTGTCATTGGATGAACATTTATGTCATTTACGTCCTCCCTAGGCTTATTCTTGTCCAATTAGGGTTTTTATGCAATCTTGTGCATCCAATAGGTGTGTTTGTGTCATTGGAGGAACATTTAGGTCATTTTCGTCCTCCCTAGTCTTATTCTTGTCGAATTAGGGTTTTTATGCAATCTTGTGCATCCAATAGGTGTGTTTGTGTCATTGGAGGATCATTTAGGTCATTTTCGTCCTCCCTAGTCTTATTCTTGTCCAATTAGGGTTTTTATGCAATCTTGTGCATCCAATAGGTGTGTTTGTGTCATTGGACGAACATTTAGGTCATTTTCATCCTCCCTAGGCTTATTCTTGGCCAATTAGGGTTTTTAACCAATCTTGTGCAACCAATAAGTTCATTTGTGTCATTGGATGAACATTTAGGTCATTTTCGTCCTCCCAAGTCTTATTCTTGTCCTATTAGGGTTTTTATGCAATCTTGTGCATCCAATAGGTGTGTTTGTGTCATTGGAGGAACATTTAGGTCATTTTCGTCCTCCCTAGTCTTATTCTTGTCCAATTAGGGTTTTTATGCAATCTTGTGCATCCAATAGGTGTGTTTGTGTAATTGGACGAACATTTAGGTCATTTTCGTCCTCCCTAGGCTTATTCTTGTCCGATTTGGGTTTTTAACCAATCTTGTGCATCCAAAAAGTTCATTTGTGTCATTGGATGAACATTTAGGTCATTTTCGTCCTCCCTAGTCTTATTCTTGTCCAATTAGGGTTTTAAGCAATCTTGTGCATCCAATATGTGGGTTTGTGTCATTGGACCAACATTTAGGTCATTTTCGTCCTCCCTATGCTTATTCTTGTCCAATTAGGGTTTTTAACCAATCTTGTGCATCCAATAAGTTCATTTGTGTCATTGGATGAACATTTAGGTCATTTTCGTCCTCCCTTGTCTTATTCTTGTCCAATTAGGGTTTTTATGCAATCTTGTGCATCCAATAGGTGTGTTTGTGTCATTGGACGAACATTTAGGTCATTTTCGTCCTCCCTAGGCTTATTCTTGTCCAATTTGGATTTTTAACCAATCTTGTGCATCCAATAAGTTCATTTGTGTCATTGGATGAACATTTAGGTCATTTTCGTCCTCCCTAGTCTTATTATTGTCCAATTAGGGTGTTTAACCAACCTTGTGCATCCAATAAGTTCATTTGTGTCATTGGTGGAACATTTAGGTCATTTACATCCTCCCTAGTCTTATTCTTGTCCAATTAGGGTTTTTATGCAATCTTGTGCATCCAATAGGTGTGTTTGTGTCATTGGAGGAACATTTAGGTCATTTTCGTCCTCCCTAGTCTTATTCTTGTCGAATTAGGGTTTTTATGCAATCTTGTGCATCCAATAGGTGTGTTTGTGTCATTGGAGGAACATTTAGGTCATTTTCGTCCTCCCTAGTCTTATTCTTGTCCCATTAGGGTTTTTATGCAATCTTGTGCATCCAATAGGTGTGTTTGTGTCATTGGACGAACATTTAGGTCATTTTCGTCCTCCCTAGGCTTATTCTTGTCCAATTAGGGTTTTTAACCAATCTTGTGCATCCAATAAGTTCATTTGTGTCATTGGAGGAACATTTAGGTCATTTTCGTCCTCCCTAGTCTTATTCTTGTCCAATTAGGGTTTTTATGCAATCTTGTGCATCCAATAGGTGTGTTTGTGTCATTGGACGAACATTTAGGTCATTTTCGTCCTCCCTATGCTTATTCTTGTCCGATTAGGGTTTTTAACCAATCTTGTGCAATCAATAAGTTCATTTGCATCATTGGATGAACATTTAGGTCATTTTCGTCCTCCCTAGTCTTATTCTTGTCCAATTAGGGTTTTTATGCAATCTTGTGCATCCAATAGGTGTGTTTGTGTCATTGGAGGAACATTTAGGTCATTTTCGTCCTCCCTAGTCTTATTCTTGTCCAATTAGGGTTTTTATGCAATCTTGTGCATCCAATAGGTGTGTTTGTGTCATTGGACGAACATTTAGGTCATTTTCGTCCTCCCTAGGCTTATTCATGTCCAATTAGGGTTTTTAACTAATCTTGTGCATCCAATAAGTTCATTTGTGTCATTGGATGAACATTTAGGTCATTTTCGTCCTCCCTAGTCTTATTCATGTCCAATTAGGGTTTTTATGCAATCTTGTGCATCCAATAGGTGTGTTTGTGTCATTGAAGGAACATTTAGGTCATTTTCGTCCTCCCTAGTCTTATTCTTGTCCAATTAGGGTTTTTATGCAATCTTGTGCATCCAATAGGTGTGTTTGTGTCATAGAACGAACATTTAGGTCATTTTCATCCTCCCTATACTTATTCTTGTCCAATTAGGGTTTTTAACCAATCTTGTGCATCCAATAAGTTCATTTGTCTCATTGGATGAACATTTAGGTCATTTTCGTCCTCCCTAGGCTTATTCTTATCCAATTAGGGTTTTCAACCAATCTTGTGCAATTAATAAGTTCATTTGTGTCATTGGATGAACATTTAGGTCATTTTCGTCCTCCCTAGGCTTATTCTTGTCCAATTAGGGTTTTTAACCAATCTTGTGCATCCAATAAGTTCATTTGTGTCATTGGATGAACATTTAGGTCATTTTCGTCCTCCCTAGGCTTATTCTTGTCCAATTAGGGTTTTTAACCAACCTTGTGCATCCAATAAGTTCATTTGTGTCATTGGTGGAACATTTAGGTCATTTACGTCCTCCCTAGTCTTATTCTTGTCCAATTAGGGTTTTTATGCAATCTTGTGCATCCAATAGGTGTGTTTGTGTCATTGGAGGAACATTTAGGTCATTTTCGTCCTCCCTAGTCTTATTCTTGTCCAATTAGGGTTTTTATGCAATCTTGTGCATCCAATAGGTGTGTTGGTGTCATTGGAGGAACATTTAGGTCATTTTCGTCCTCCCTAGTCTTATTCTTGTCCAATTAGGGTTTTTATGCAATCTTGTGCATCCAATAGGTGTGTTTGTGTCATTGGACGAACATTTAGGTCATTTTCGTCCTCCCTAGGCTTATTCTTGTCCAATTAAGGTTTTTAACCAACCTTATGCATCCAATAAGTTCATTTGTGTCATTGGTGGAACATTTAGGTCATTTACGTCCTCCCTAGTCTTATTCTTGTCCAATTAGGGTTTTTATGCAATCTTGTGCATCCAATAGGTGTGTTTGTGTCATTGGAGGAACATTTAGGTCATTTTCGTCCTCCCTAGTCTTATTCTTGTCCAATTAGGGTTTTTATGCAATCTTGTGCATCCAATAGGTGTGTTTGTGTCATTGGAAGAACATTTAGGTAATTTTCATCCTCCCTAGGCTTATTCTTGTCCGATTAGGGTTTTTAACCAATCTTGTGCATTCAATAAGTTCATTTGTGTCATTGGATGAACATTTAGGTCATTTTCGTCCTCCCTTGTCTTATTCTTGTCCAATTAGGGTTTTAAGCAATCTTGTGCATCCAATATGTGGGTTTGTGTCGTTGGATGAACGTTTAGGTCATTTTCGTCCTCCCTATGCTTATTCTTGTCCAATTAGGGTTTTTATGCAATCTTGTGCATCCAATAGGTGTGTTTGTGTCATTGGAGGAACATTTAGGTCATTTTCGTCCTCCCTAGTCTTATTCTTGTCCAATTAGGGTTTTTATGCAATCTTGTGCATCCAATAGGTGTGTTTGTGTCATTGGACGAACATTTAGGTCATTTTCATCCTCCTTAGGCTTATTCTTGTCCAATTAGGGTTTTTAACCAATCTTGTGCATCCAATAAGTTCATTTGTGTCATTGGATGAACATTTAGGTCATTTTCGTCATCCATAGTCTTATTCTTGTCCAATTAGGGTTTTAAGCAATCTTGTGCATCCAATATGTGTGTTTGTGTCATTGGATGAACATTTAGGTAATTTTCGTCCTCCCTATGCTTATTCTTGTCCAATTAGGGTTTTTATCCAATCTTGTGCATACAATAAGTTCATTTGTGTCATTGGATGAACATTTAGGTCATTTCCGTCCTCCCTAGTCTTATTCTTGTCCAATTAGGGTTTTTATGCAATCTTGTGCATCCAATAGGTGTGTTTGTGTCATTGGAGGAACATTTAGGTCATTTTCGTCCTCCCTAGTCTTATTCTTGTCCAATTAGGGTTTTTATGCAATCTTGTGCATCCAATAGGTGTGTTTGTGTCATTGGAAGAACATTTAGGTCATTTTCGTCCTCCCTAGGCTTATTCTTGTCCGATTAGGGTTTTTAACCAATCTTGTGCATTCAATAAGTATATTTGTGTCATTGGACGAACATTTAGGTCATTTTCGTCCTCCCTAGGCTTATTCTTGTCCAATTAGGGTTTTTATGCAATCCTTTGCATCCAATAGGTGTGTTTGTGTCATTGGACGAACATTTAGGTTATTTTCGTCCTCCCTAGGCTTATTCTTGTCCAATTAGGGTTCTTAACCAACCTTGTGCATCCAATAAAGTTCATTTGTGTCATTGGTTGAACATTTAGGTCATTTTCGTCCTCCCTAGGCTTATTCTTGTCCAATTAGGGTTTTTAACCAACCTTGTGTATCCAATAAGTTCATTTGTGTCATTGGTGGAACATTTAGGTCATTTACGTCCTCCCTAGTCTTATTCTTGTCCAATTAGGGTTTTTATGCAATCTTGTGCATCCAATAGGTGTGTTTGTGTCATTGGAGGAACATTTAGGTCATTTTCGTCCTCCCTAGTCTTATTCTTGTCCAATTAGGGTTTTTATGCAATCTTGTGCATCCAATAGGTGTGTTTGTGTCAATGGAGGAACATTTAGGTCATTTTCGTCCTCCCTAGTCTTATTCTTGCCCAATTAGGGTTTTTATGCAATCTTGTGCATCCAATAGGTGTGTTTGTGTCATTGGAAGAACATTTAGGTCATTTTCGTCCTCCCTAGGCTTATTCTTGTCCGATTAGGGTTTTTAACCAATCTTGTGCATTCAATAAGTTCATTTGTGTCATTGGATGAACATTTAGGTCATTTTCGTCCTCCCTAGGCTTATTCTTGTCCAATTAGGGTTTTTAACCAACCTTGTGCATCCAATAAGTTCATTTGTGTCATTGGTGGAACATTTAGGTCATTTACGTCCTCCCTAGTCTTATTCTTGTCCAATTAGGGTTTTTATGCAATCTTGTGCATCCAATAGGTGTGTTTGTGTCATTGGAGGAACATTTAGGTCTTTTTCGTCCTCCCTAGTCTTATTCTTGTCCAATTAGGGTTTTTATGCAATCTTGTGCATCCAATAGGTGTGTTTGTGTCATTGGACGAACATTTAGGTCATTTTCGTCCTCCCTAGGCTTATTCTTGTACAATTAGGGTTTTTAACCAAACTTGTGTATCCAATAAGTTCATTTGTGTCATTGGATGAACATTTAGGTCATTTTCATCCTCCCTAGGCTTATTCTTGTCCAATTAGGGTTTTTAACCAACCTTGTGCATCCAATAAGTTCATTTGTGTCATTGGATGAACATTTAGGTCATTTTCGTCCTCCCTAGTCTTATTCTTGTCCAATTAGGGTTTTAAGCAATCTTGTGCATCCAATATGTGTGTTTGTGTCATTGGATGAACATTTAGGTCATTTTCGTCCTCCCTATGCTTATTCTTGTCCAATTAGGGTTTTTAACCAATCTTGTGCATCCAATAAGTTCATTTGTGTCATTGGATGAACATTTAGGTCATTTTCGTCCTCCCTAGGCTTATTCTTGTCCGATTAGGGTTTTTATGCAATCTTGTGCATCCAATAGGTGTGTTTGTGTCATTGGACGAACATTTAGGTCATTTTCATCCTACCTGGGCTTATTCTTGTCCAATTAGGGTTTTTATTAAATCTTGTGCATCCAATATGTCTGTTTGTGTCACTAGATGAACATTTAGGTCATTTTCGTCCTCCCTATGCTTGTTCTTGTCCAATTAGGGTTTTTAACCAATCTTGTGCATACAATAAGTTCATTTGTGTCATTGGATGAACATTTAGGTCATTTTCGTCCTCCCTAGGCTTATTCTTGTCCATTTAGGGATTTTATGCAATCTTGTGCATCCAATAGGTGTGTTTGTGTCATTGGACGAACATTTAGGTCATTTTCGTCCTCCCTAGGCTTATTCTTGTCCAATTAGGGTTTTTAACCAATCTTGTGCATCCAATAAGTTCATTTGTGTCATTGGATGAATATTTAGGTCATTTTCGTCCTCCCTAGGCTTATTCTTGTCCAATTAGGGTTTTCAACCAATCTTGTGCATCCAATAAGTTCATTTGTGTCATTGGATGAACATTTAGGTCATTTTCGTCCTCCCTAGGCTTATTCTTGTCCAATTAGGGTTTTTAACCAATCTTGTGCATCCAATAAGTTCATTTGTGTCATTGGATGAACATTTAGGTCATTTTCGTCCTCCCTAGTCTTATTCTTGTCCAATTAGGGTTTTTATGCAGTCTTGTGCATCCAATAGGTGTGTTTGTGTCATTGGAGGAACATTTAGGTCATTTTCGTCCTCCCTAGGCTTATTCTTGTCCAATTAGGGTTTTCAACCAATCTTGTGCATCCAATAAGTTCATTTGTGTCATTGGATGTACATTTAGGTCATTTACGTCCTCCCTAGGCTTATTCTTATCCAATTAGGGTTTTTATGCAATCTTGTGCATCCACTAGGTGTGTTTGTGTCATTGGACGAACATTTAGGTCATTTTCGTCCTCCATAGGCTTATTCTTGTCCAATTAGGGTTTTTATGCAATGTTGTGCATCCAATAGGTGTGTTTGTGTCATTGGACGAACATTTAGGTCATTTTCGTCCTCCCTAGGCTTATTCTTGTCCAATTAGGGTTTTTAACCAATCTTGTGCATCCAATAAGTTCATTTGTGTCATTGGATGAACATTTAGGTCATTTTCGTCCTCCCTAGGCTTATTCTTTTCCAATTAGGGTTTTTAACCAATCTTGTGCATCCAATAAGTTCATTTGTGTCATTGGATGAACATTTAGGTCATTTTCGCCCTCCCTAGTCTTATTCTTGTCCAATTAGGGTTTTTATGCAATCTTGTGCATCCAATAGGTGTGTTTGTGTCATTGGAGGAACATTTAGGTCATTTTCGTCCTCCCTAGTCTTATTCTTGTCCAATTAGGGTTTTTATGCAATCTTGGGCATCCAATAGGTGTGTTTGTGTCATTGGAGGAACATTTAGGTCTTTTTCGTCCTCCCTAGTCTTATTCTTGTACAATTAGGGTTTTTATGCAATCTTGTGCATCCAATAGGTGTGTTTGTGTCATTGGACGAACATTTAGGTCATTTTCGTCCTCCCTAGGCTTATTCTTGTCCAATTAGGGTTTTTAACAAATCTTGTGCATCCAATAAGTTCATTTGTGTCATTGGATGAACATTTAGGTCATTTTCGTCCTCCCTAGACTTATTCTTGTCGAATTAGGGTTTTTATGCAATCTTGTGCATCCAATAGGTGTGTTTGTGTCATTGGAGGAACATTTAGGTCATTTTCGTCCTCCCTAGTCTTATTCTTGTCCAATTAGGGTTTTTATGCAATCTTGTGCATCCAATAGGTGTGTTTGTGTCATTGGACGAACATTTAGGTTATTTACGTCCCCCCTAGGCTTATTCTTGTCCAATTAGGGTTTTTAACCAATCTTGTGCATCCAATAAGTTCATTTGTGTCATTCGATGAACATTAAGGTCATTTACGTCCTCCCTAGGCTTATTCTTGTCCAATTAGGGTTTTTAACCAATCTTGTGCATCCAATAAGTTCATGTCATTGGACGAACATTTAGGTCATTTTCGTCCTCCCTAGGCTTATTCTTGTCCGATTAGGACTTTTAACCAATCTTGTGCATCCAATAAGTTCATTTGTGTCCTTGGATGAACATTTAGGTCATTTTCGTCATCCCTAGTCTTATTCTTGTCCAATTAGGGTTTTAAGCAATCTTGTGCATCCAATATGTGTGTTTCTGTCATTGGATGAACATTTAGGTCATTTTCGTCCTCCCTATGCTTATTCTTATCCAATTAGGGTTTTTAACCAATCTTGTGCATCCAATAAGTTCATTTGTGTCATTGGATGAACATTTAGGTCATTTTCGTCCTCCCTAGGCTTATTCTTGTCCAATTAGGGTTTTTAACCAACCTTGTGCATCCAATAAGTTCATTTGTGTCATTGGTGGAACATTTAGGCCTTTTACGTCCTCCCTAGTCTTATTCTTGTCCAATTAGGGTTTTTATGCAATCTTGTGCATCCAATAGGTGTGTTTGTGTCATTGGAGGAACATTTAGGTCATTTTCGTCCTCCCTAGTCTTATTCTTGTCCAATTAGGGTTTTTATGCAATCTTGTGCATCCAATAGGTGTGTTTGTGTCATTGGAGGAACATTTAGGTCTTTTTCGTCCTCCCTAGTCTTATTCTTGTCCAATTAGGGTTTTTATGCAATCTGGTGCATACAATAGGTGTGTTTGTGTCATTGGACGAACATTTAGGTCATTTTCGTCCTCCCTAGGCTTATTCTTGTCCAATTAGGGTTTTTAACAAATCTTGTGCATCCAATAAGTTCATTTGTGTCATTGGATGAACATTTAGGTCATTTTCGTCCTCCCTAGACTTATTCTTGTCGAATTAGGGTTTTTATGCAATCTTGTGCATCCAATAGGTGTGTTTGTGTCATTGGAGGAACATTTAGGTCATTTTCGTCCTCCCTAGTCTTATTCTTGTCCAATTAGGGTTTTTATGCAATCTTGTGCATCCAATAGGTGTGTTTGTGTCATTGGAGGAACATTGAGGTCATTTTCGTCCTCCCTAGTCTTATTCTTGTCGAATTAGGGTTTTTATGCAATGTTGTGCATCCAAAAGGTGTGTTTCTGTCATTGGAGGAACATTTAGGTCATTTTCGTCCTCCCTAGTCTTATTCTTGTCCAATTAGGGTTTTTATGCAATCTTGTGCATCCAATAGGTGTGTTTGTGTCATTGGAGGAACATTTAGGTCATTTTCGTCCTCCCTAGTCTTATTCTTGTCCAATTAGGGTTTTTATGCAATCTTGTGCATCCAATAGGTGTGTTTGTGTCATTGGACGAACATTTAGGTCATTTTCATCCTCCCTAGGCTTATCCTTGTCCAAGTAGGGTTTTTAACCAATCTTGTGCATCCAATAAGTTCATTTGTGTCATTGGATGAACATTTAGGTCATTTTCGACATCCCTAGTCTTATTCTTGTCCAATTAGGGTTTTAAGCAATCTTGTGCATCCAATATGTGTGTTTGTGTCATTGGAGGAACATTTAGGTCATTTTCGTCCTCCCTAGTCTTATTCTTGTCCAATTAGGGTTTTTATGCAATCTTGTGCATCCAATAGGTGTGTTTGTGTCATTGGAGGAACATTTAGGTCATTTTCGTCCTCCCTAGTCTTATTCTTGTCGAATTAGGGTTTTTATGCAATGTTGTGCATCCAATAGGTGTGTTTGTGTCATTGGACGAACATTTAGGTCATTTTCGTCCTCCCTAGGCTTATCCTTGTCCAAGTAGGGTTTTTAACCAATCTTGTGCATCCAATAAGTTCATTTGTGTCATTGGATGAACATTTAGGTCATTTTCGTCATCCCTAGTCTTATTCTTGTCCAATTAGGGTTTTAAGCAATCTTGTGCATCCAATATGTGTGTTTGTGTCATTGGAGGAACATTTAGGTCATTTTCGTCCTCCCTAGTCTTATTCTTGTCCAATTAGGGTTTTTATACAATCTTGTGCATCCAATAGGTGTGTTTGTGTCATTGGACGAACATTTAGGTCATTTTCGTCCTCCCTAGGCTTATTCTGGTCCAATTAGGGTTTTTAACCAATCTTGTGCATCCAATAAGTTCATTTGTGTCATTGGACGAACATTTAGGTCATTTTCGTCCTCCCTAGGCTTATTCTTGTCCAATTAGGGTTTTCAATTAATCTTGTGCATCCAATAAGTTCATTTGTGTCATTGGATGAACATTTAGGTCATTTTCGTCCTCCCTAGGCTTATTCTTGTCCAATTAGGGTTTTTAACCAACCTTGTGCATCCAATAAGTTCATTTGTGTCATTGGTGGAACATTTAGGTCTTTTACGTCCTCCCTAGTCTTATTCTTGTCCAATTAGGGTATGTATGCAATCTTGTGCATCCAATAGGTGTGTTTGTGTCATTGGATGAACATTTAGGTCATTTTCGTCCTCCCTATGCTTATTCTTGTCCAATTAGGGTTTTTAACCAATCTTGTGCATCCAATAAGTTCATTTGTGTCATTGGACGAACATTTAGGTCATTTTCGTCCTCCATAGGCTTATTCTTGTCCAATTAGGGTTTTTAACCAATCTTGTGCATCCAATAAGTTCATTTGTGTCATTGGATTAACATTTAGGTCATTTTCGTCCTCCCTAGTCTTATTCTTGTCCAATTAGGGTTTTTATGCAATCTTGTGCATCCAATAGGTGTGTTTGTGTCATTGGAGGAACATTTAGGTCATTTTCGTACTCCCTAGTCTTATTCTTGTCCAATTAGGGATTTTATGCAATCTTGTGCATCCAATAGGTGTGTTTGTGTCATTGGACAAACATTTAGGTCATTTTCGTCCTCCCTAGGCTTATTCTTGTCCAATTAGGGTTTTTAACCAATCTTGTGCATCCAATAAGTTCATTTGTGTCATTGGATGAACATTTAGGTCATTTTCGTACTCCCTAGGCTTATTCATGCCCAATTAGGGTTTTTAACCAATCTTGTGCATCCAATAAGTTCATTTGTGTCATTGGATGAACATTTAGGTCATTTTCGTCCTCCCTAGTCTTATTCTTGTCCAATTAGGGTTTTTATGCAATCTTGTGCATCCAATAGGTGTGTTTGTGTCATTGGAGGAACATTTAGGTCATTTTCGTCCTCCCTAGTCTTATTCTTGTCCAATTAGGGATTTTATGCAATCTTGTGCATCCAATAGGTGTATTTGTGTCATTGGACAAACATTTAGGTCATTTTCGTCCTCCCTAGGCTTATTCTTGTCCAATTAGGGTTTTTAACCAATCTTGTGCATCCAATAAGTTCATTTGTGTCATTGGATGAACATTTAGGTCATTTTCGTCCTCCCTAGTCTTATTCTTGTCCAATTTGGGTTTTTATGCAATCTTGTGCATCCAATAGGTGTGTTTGTGTCATTGGATGAACATTTAGGTCATTTTCGTCCTCCCTAGTCTTATTCTTGTCCAATTAGGGTTTTTATGCAATCTTGTGCATCCAATAGGTGTGTTTGTGTCATTGGACGAACATTTAGGTCATTTTCGTCCTCCCTAGGCTTATTCTTGTCCAATTTGGGTTTTAAGCAATCTTGTGCGTCCAATAAGTGTGTTTGTGTAATTGGATGAACATTTAGGTAATTTTCGTCCTCCCTATGCTTATTCTTGTCCAATTAGGGTTTTTTAACCAATCTTGTGCATACAATAAGTTCATTTGTGTCATTGGATGAACATTTAGGTCATTTTCGTCCTCCCTAGGCTTATTCTTGTCCAATTAGGGTTTTTAACCAATCTTGTGCATCCAATAAGTTCATTTGTGTCATTGGATGAACATTTAGGTCATTTTCGTCCTCCCTAGTCTTATTCTTGTCCAATTAGGGTTTTTATGCAATCTTGTGCATCCAATAGGTGTGTTTGTGTCATTGGAGGAACATTTAGGTCATTTTCGTCCTCCCTAGTCTTATTCTTGTCCAATTAGGGATTTTATGCAATCTTGTGCATCCAATAGGTGTGTTTGTGTCATTGGACAAACATTTAGGTCATTTTCGTCCTCCCTAACCTTATTCTTGTCCAATTAGGGTTTTTAACCAATCTTGTGCATCCAATAAGTTCATTTGTGTCATTGGATGAACATTTTGGTCATTTTCGTCCTCCCTAGGCTTATTCTTGTCCAATTAGGGTTTTTAACCAATCTTGTGCATCCAATAAGTTCATTTGTGTCATTGGATGAACATTTAGGTCATTTTCGTCCTCCCTAGGCTTATTCTTGTCCAATTAGGGTTTTTAACCAATCTTGTGCATCCAATAAGTTCATTTGTGTCATTGGATGAACATTTAGGTCATTTTGGTCCTCCCTAGGCTTATTCTTGTCCAATTAAGGTTTTTAACCAATCTTGTGCATCCAATAAGTTCATTTGTGTCATTGGATGAACATTTAGGTCATTTTCGTCCTCACTAGTCTTATTCTGGTCCAATTAGGGTTTTTAACCAATCTTGTGCATCCAATATGTTTATTTGTGTCATTGGATGAACATTTAGGTCATTTTCGTCCTCCCTAGGCTTATTCTTGTCCAATTAGGGTTTTTATGCAATCTTGTGCATCCAATAGGTGTGTTTGTGTCATTGGAGGAACATTTAGGTCATTTTCGTCCTCCCTAGTCTTATTCTTGTCCAATTAGGGTTTTTATGCAATCTTGTGCATCCAATAGGTGTGTTTGTGTCATTGGAGGAACATTTAGGTCATTTTCGTCCTCCCTAGTCTTATTCTTGTCCAATTAGGGTTTTTATGCAATCTTGTGCATCCAATAGGTGTAATTATGTCATTGGACGAACATTTAGGTCATTTTCGTCCTCCCTAGGCTTATTCTTGTCCAATTAGGGTTTTTAACCAATCTTGTGCATCCAATAAGTTCATTTGTGTCATTGGATGAACATTTAGGTCATTTTCGTCCTCCCTAGTCTTATTCTTGTCCAATTAGGGTTTTTAACCAACCTTGTGCATCCAATAAGTTCATTTGTGTCATTGGTGGAACGTTTAGGTCATTTACGTCCTCCCTAGTCTTATTCTTGTCCAATTAGGGTTTTTATGCAATCTTGTGCATCCAATAGGTGTGTTTGTGTCATTGGAGGAACATTTAGGTCATTTTCGTCCTCCCTAGTCTTATTCTTGTCCAATTAGGGTTTTTATGCAATCTTGTGCATCCAATAGGTGTGTTTGTGTCATTGGACGAACATTTAGGTCATTTTCGTCCTCCCTAGGCTTATTCTTGTCCAATTAGGGTTTTTAACCAATCTTGTGCATCCAATAAGTTCATTTGTGTCATTGGATGAACATTTAGGTCATTTTCGTCCTCCCTAGACTTATTCTTGTCGAATTAGGGTTTTTATGCAATCTTGTGCATCCAATAGGTGTGTTTGTGTCATTGGAGGAACATTTAGGTCATTTTCGTCCTCCCTAGTCTTATTCTTGTCCAATTAGGGTTTTTATGCAATCTTGTGCATCCAATAGGTGTGTTTGTGTCATTGGACGAACATTTAGGTCATTTACGTCCTCTCTAGGCTTATTCTTGTACAATTAGGGTTTTTAACCAATCTTGTGCATCCAATAAGTTCATTTGTGTCATTCGATGAACATTTAGGTCATTTACGTCCTCCCTAGTCTTATTCTTGTCCAATTAGGGTTTTTATGCAATCTTGTGCATCCAATAGGTGTGTTTGTGTCATTGGAGGAACATTTAGGTCATTTTCGTCCTCCCTAGTCTTATTCTTGTCGAATTAGGGTTTTTATGCAATCTTGTGCATCAATTAGGTGTGTTTGTGTCATTGGAGGAACATTTAGGTTATTTTCGTCCTCCCTAGTCTTATTCTTGTCCAATTAGGGTTTTTATGCAATCTTGTGCATCCAATAGGTGTGTTTGTGTCATTAGACGAACATTTAGGTCATTTTCGTCCTCCCTAGGCTTATTCTTGTCCAATTAGGGTTTTTAACCAATCTTGTGCATCCAATAAGTTCATTTGTGTCAATGGATGAACATTTAGGTCATTTTCGTCCTCCCTAGTCTTATTATTGTCCAATTAGGGTTTTTATGCAATCTTGTGCATCCAATAGGTGTGTTTGTATCATTAAAGGAACATTTAGGTCATTTTCGTCCTCCCTAGTCTTATTCTTGTCCAATTAGGGTTTTTATGCAATCTTGTGCATCCAATAGGTGTGTTTGTGTCATTGGACGAACATTTAGGTCATTTTCGTCCTCCCTAGGCTTATTCATGTCCAATTAGGGTTTTTAACTAATCTTGTGCATCCAATAAGTTCACTTGTGTCATTGGATGAACATTTAGGTCATTTTCGTCCTCCCTAGTCTTATTCTTGTCCAATTAGGGTTTTTATGCAATCTTGTGCATCCAATAGGTGTGTTTGTGTCATTGAAGGAACATTTAGGTCATTTTCGTCCTCCCTAGTCTTATTCTTGTCCAATTAGGGTTTTTATGCAATCTTGTGCATCCAATAGGTGTGTTTGTGTCATTGGACGAACATTTAGGTCATTTTCTTCCTCCCTAAACTTATTCTTGTCAAATTAGGGTTTTTAACCAATCATGTGCATCCAATAAGTTCATTTGTGTCATTGGATGAACATTTAGGTCATTTTCGTCCTCCCTAGTCTTATTCTTGTCCAATTAGGGTTTTTATGCAATCTTGTGCATCCAATAGGTGTGTTTGTGTCATTGGAGGAACATTTAGGTCATTTTCGTCCTCCCTAGTCTTATTCTTGTCCAATTAGGGTTTTTATGCAATCTTGTTCGTCCAATAGGTGTGTTTGTGTCATTGGAGGAACATTTAGGTCATTTTCGTCCTCCCTAGTCTTATTCTTGTCCAATTAGGGTTTTAAGCAATCTTGTGCATCCAATAGGTGTGTTTGTGTCATTTGAGGAACATTTAGGTCATTTTCGTCCTCCCTAGTCTTATTCTTGTCCAATTAGGGTTTTTAACCAATCTTGTGCATACAATAAGTTCATTTGTGTCATTGGATGAACATTTAGGTAATTTTCGTCCTCCCTAGTCTTATTCTTGTCCAATTAGGGATTTTATGCAATCTTGTGCATCCAATAGGTGTGTTAGTGTCATTGGACGAACATTTAGGTCATTTTCGTCCTCCCTAGGCTTATTCTTGTCCAATTAGGGTTTTTAACCAATCTTGTGCATCCAATAGGTGTGTTTGTGTCATTGGAGGAACATTTAGGTCATTTTCGTCCTCCCTAGTCTTATTCTTGTCCAATTAGGGTTTTTATGCAATCTTGTGCATCCAATAGGTGTGTTTGTGTCATTGGACGAACATTTAGGTCATTTTCATCCTCCATAGGCTTATTCTTGTCCAATTAGGGTTTTTAACCAACCTTGTGCATCCAATAAGTTCATTTGTGTCCTTGGTTGAACATTTAGGTCATTTTCATCCTCCCTAGGCTTATTCTTGTCCAGTTAGGGTTTTTAACCAATCTTGTGCATCCAATAAGTTCATTTGTGTCATTGGATGAACATTTAGGTCATTTTCGTCCTCCCTAGTCTTATTCTTGTCCAATTAGGGTTTTAAGCAATCTTGTGCATCCAATATGTGTGTTTGCGTCATTGGATGAACATTTAGGTCATTTTCGTCCTCCCTATGCTTATTCTTGTCCAATTAGGGTTTTTAACCAATCTTGTGCATCCAATAAGTTCATTTGTGTCATTGGATGAACATTTAGGTCATTTTCGTCCTCAATAGTCTTATTCTTGTCCAATTAGGGTTTTTATGCAATCTTGTGCATCCAATAGGTGTGTTTGTGTCATTGGACGAACATTTAGGTCATTTTCGTCCTCCCTAGGCTTATTCTTGTCCAATTAGGGTTTTTAACCAATCTTGTGCATCCAATATGTTCATTTTTGTCATTGGATGAACATTTAGGTCATTTTCGTCCTCCCTAGTCTTATTCTTGTCCAATTAGGGTTTTTATGCAATCTTGTGCATCCAATAGGTGTGTTTGTGTCATTGGAGGAACATTTAGGTCATTTTCGTCCTCCCTAGTCTTATTCTTGTCCAATTAGGGTTTTTATGCAATCTTGTGCATCCAATAGGTGTGTTTGTGTCATTGGACGAACATTTAGGTCATTTTCGTCCTCCCTAGGCTTATTCTTGTCGGATTAGGGTTTTTAACCAATCTTGTGCATTCAATAAGTTCATTTGTGTCATTGGATGAACATTTAGGTCATTTTCGTCCTCCCTAGTCTTATTCTTGTCCAATTAGGGTTTTTATGCAATCTTGTGCATCCAACAGGTGTGTTTGTGTCATTGGAGGAACATTTAGGTCATTTTCGTCCTCCCTAGGCTTATTCTTGTCTAATTAGGGTTTTCAACCAATCTTGTGCATCCAATAAGTTCATTTGTGTCATTGGATGAACATTTAGGTCATTTTCGTCCTCCCTAGGCTTATTCTTGTCCAATTAGGGTTTTTAACCAATCTTGTGCATCCAATAAGTTCATTTGTGTCATTGGATGAACATTTAGGTCATTTTCGTCCTCCCTAGGCTTATTCTTGTCCAATTAGGGTTTTCAACAAATTTTGTGCATCCAATACGTTCATTTGTGTCATTGGATGAACATTTAGGTCATTTTCGTTCTCCCTAGGCTTATTCTTGTCCAATTAGGGTTTTTAACCAATCTTGTGCATCCAATAAGTTCATTTGTGTCATTGGATGAACATTTAGGTCATTTTCGTCCTCCCTAGGCTTATTCTTGTCCAATTAGGGTTTTTATGCAATCTTGTGCATACAATAAGTTCATTTCTGTCATTGGAGGAACATTTAGGTCATTTTCGTCCTCACTAGTCTTATTCTTGTCGAATTAGGGTTTTTATGCAATCTTGTGCATCCAATAGGTGTGTTTGTGTCATTGGAGGAACATTTAGGTCATTTTCGTCCTCCCTAGTCTTATTCTTGTCCAATTAGGGTTTTTATGCAATCTTGTGCATCCAATAGGTGTGTTTGTGTCATTGGACGAACTTTTAGGTCATTTTCGTCCTCCGTAGGCTTATTCTTGTCCAATTAGGGTTTTTAACCAACCTTGTGGATACAATAAGTTCATTTGTGTCATTCGATGAACATTTAGGTCATTTTCGTCCTCCCTAGTCTTATTCTTGTCCAATTAGGGTTTTTATGCAATCTTGTGCATCCAATAGGTGTGTTTGTGTCATTGGAGGAACATTTAGGTCATTTTCGTCCTCCCTAGTCTTATTCTTGTCCAATTAGGGTTTTTATGCAATCTTGTGCATCCAATAGGTGTGTTTGTGTCATTGGACGAACATTTAGGTCATTTTCGTCCTCCCTGGGCTTATTCTTGTCCAATTAGGGTTTTTAACCAATCTTGTGCATCCAATAAGTTCATTTGTGTCATTGGATGAACATTTAGGTTATTTACGTCCTCCCAAGGCTTATTCTTGTCCAATTAGGGTTTTAAACCAATCTTGTGCATCCAATAAGTTCATTTGTGTCATTGGATGAACATTTAGGTCATTTTCGTCCTCCCTAGGCTTGTTCTTGTCCAATTAGGGTTTTTATGCAATCTTGTGCATCCTATAGGTGTGTTTGTGTCATTGGACGAACATTTATGTCATTTTCGTCCTCCCTAGGCTTATTCTTGTCCAATTAGGGTTTTAAGCAATCTTGTGCATCCAATATGTGTGTTTGTGTCATTGGATGAACATTTAGGTAATTTTCGTCCTCCCTATGCTTATTCTTGTCCAATTAGGGTTTTTATCCAATCTTGTGCATACAATAAGTTCATTTGTGTCATTGGATGAACATTTAGGTCATTTTCGTCCTCCCTAGTCTTATTCTTGTCCAATTAGGTTTTTTATGCAATCTTGTGCATCCAATAGGTGTGTTTGTGTCATTGGAGGAACATTTAGGTCATTTTCGTCCTCCCTAGTCTTATTCTTGTCCAATTAGGGTTTTTATGCAATCTTGTGCATCCAATAGGGGTGTTTGTGTCATTGGACGAACATTTAGGTCATTTTCGTCCTCCCTAGGCTAATTCTTGTCCAATTAGGGTTTTTAACCAATCTTGTGCATCCAATAAGTTCATTTGTGTCATTGGATGAACATTTAGGTCATTTTCGTCCTCCCTAGGCTTATTCTTGTCCAATTAGGGTTTTTAACCAATCTTGTGCATCCAATAAGTTCATTTGTGTCATTTGATGAACATTTTGGTCATTTTCGTCCTCCCTAGGCTTATTCTTGTCCAATTAGGGTTTTCAACCAATCTTGTGCATCCAATAAGTTCATTTGTGTCATTGGATGAACATTTAGGTCATTTTCGTCCTCCCCAGGCTTATTCTTGTCCAATTAGGGTTTTCAACCAATCTTGTGCATCCAATAAGTTCATTTGTGTCATTGGATGAACATTTAGGTCATTTTCGTCCTCCCTAGGCTTATTCTTGTCCAATTAGGGTTTTTAACCAATCTTGTGCATCCAATAAGTTCATTTGTGTCATTGGATGAACATTTAGGTCATTTTCGTCCTCCCTAGGCTTATTCTTGTCCAATTAGGGTTTTTAACCAATCTTGTGCATCCAATAAGTTCATTTGTGTCATTGGATGAACATTTAGGTCATTTTGGTCCTCCCTAGGCTTATTCTTGTCCAATTAAGGTTTTTAACCAATCTTGTGCATCCAATAAGTTCATTTGTGTCATTGGATGAACATTTAGGTCATTTTCGTCCTCACTAGTCTTATTCTGGTCCAATTAGGGTTTTTAACCAATCTTGTGCATCCAATATGTTTATTTGTGTCATTGGATGAACATTTAGGTCATTTTCGTCCTCCCTAGGCTTATTCTTGTCCAATTAGGGTTTTTATGCAATCTTGTGCATCCAATAGGTGTGTTTGTGTCATTGGAGGAACATTTAGGTCATTTTCGTCCTCCCTAGTCTTATTCTTGTCCAATTAGGGTTTTTATGCAATCTTGTGCATCCAATAGGTGTGTTTGTGTCATTGGAGGAACATTTAGGTCATTTTCGTCCTCCCTAGTCTTATTCTTGTCCAATTAGGGTTTTTATGCAATCTTGTGCATCCAATAGGTGTGTTTGTGTCATTGGACGAACATTTAGGTCATTTTCGTCCTCCCTAGGCTTATTCTTGTCCGATTAGGGTTTTTAACCAATCTTGTGCATTTAATAAGTTCATTTGTGTCATTGGATGAACATTTAAATCATTTTCGTCCTCCCTAGTCTTATTCTTGTCCAATTAGGGTTTTTATGCAATCTTGTGCATCCAATAGGTGTGTTTGTGTCATTGGAGGAACATTTAGGTCATTTTCGTCCTCCCTAGTCTTATTCTTGTCCAATTAGGGTTTTTATGCAATCTTGTGCAACCAATAGGTGTGTTTGTGTCATTGGAAGAACATTTAGGTCATTTTCATCCTCCCTAGGCTTATTCTTGTCCGATTAGGGTTTTTAACCAATCTTGTGCATTAAATAAGTTCATTTGTGTCATTGGATGAACATTTTGGTTATTTTCGTCCTCCCTAGTCTTATTCTTGTCCAATTAGGGTTTTTATGCAATCTTGTGCATCCAATAGGTGTGTTTGTGTCATTGGAGGAACATTTAGGTCATTTTCGTCCTCCCTAGTCTTATTCTTGTCCAATTAGGGTTTTTATGCAATCTTTTGCAGCCAATAGTTGTGTTTGTGTCATTGGTTGAACATTTAGGTCATTTTCGTCCTTCCTAGGCTTATTCTTGTCCAATTAGGGTTTTTAACCAACCTTGTGCATCCAATAAGTTCATTTGTGTCATTGGTGGAACATTTAGGTCATTTACGTCCTCCCTAGGCTTATTCTTGTCCAATTAGGGTTTTTAACCAATCTTGTGCATCCAATAGGTGTGTTTGTGTCATTGGAGGAACATTTAGGTCATTTTCGTCCTCCCTAGTCTTATTCTTGTTGAATTAGGGTTTTTATGCAATCTTGTGCATCCAATAGGTGTGTTTGTGTCATTGGAGGAACATTTAGGTCATTTTCGTCCTCCCTAGTCTTATTCTTGTCCAATTAGGGTTTTTATGCAATCTTGTGCATCCAATAGGTGTGTTTGTGTCATTGGACGAACATTTAGGTCATTTTCGTCCTCCCTGGGCTTATTCTTGTCCAATTAGGGTTTTTATCCAATCTTGTGCATCCAATAAGTTCATTTGTGTCATTGGATGAACATTTAGGTCATTTTCGTCCTCCCTAGCCTTGTTCTTGTCCAATTAGGGTTTTTATGCAATCTTGTGCATCCTATAGGTGTGTTTGTGTCATTGGACGAACATTTATGTCATTTTCGTCCTGCCTAGGCTTATTCTTGTCCAATTAGGGTTTTAAGCAATCTTGTGCATCCAATATGTGTGTTTGTGTCATTGGATGAACATTTAGGTAATTTTCATCCTCCCTATGCTTATTCTTGTCCAATTAGGGTTTTTAACCAATCTTGTGCATCCAATAAGTTCATTTGTGTCATTGGATGAACATTTAGGTCATTTTCGTCCTCCCTAGTCTTATTCTTGTCCAATTAGGGTTTTTATGCAATCTTGTGCATCCAATAGGTGTGTTTGTGTCATTGGAGGAACATTTAGGTCATTTTCGTCCTCCCTAGTCTTATTCTTGTCCAATTAGGGTTTTTATGCAATCTTGTGCATCCAATAGGTGTGTTTGTGTCATTGGAAGAACATTTAGGTCATTTTCATCCTCCCTAGGCTTATTCTTGTCCGATTAGGGTTTTTAACCAATCTTGTGCATTCAATAAGTTCATTTGTGTCATTGGATGAACATTTAGGTAATTTTCGTCCTCCCTAGCCTTATTCTTGTCCAATTAGGGTTTTAAGCAATCTTGTGCATCCAATATGTGGGTTTGTGTCATTGGATGAACGTTTAGGTCATTTTCGTCCTCCCTATGCTTATTCTTGTCCAATTAGGGTTTTTATGCAATCTTGTGCATCCAATAGGTGTGTTTGTGTCATTGGAGGAACATTTAGGTCATTTTCGTCCTCCCTAGTCTTATTCTTGTCCAATTAGGGTTTTTATGCAATCTTGTGCATCCAATAGGTGTGTTTGTGTCATTGGACGAACATTTAGGGCATTTTCGTCCTCCCTAGGCTTATTCTTGTCCAAGTAGGGTTTTTAACCAATCTTGTGCATCCAATAAGTTCATTTGTGTCATTGGACGAACATTTAGGTCATTTTCGTCCTCCCTAGGCTTATTCTTGTCCAATTAGGGTTTTTAACCAACCTTGTGCATCCAATAATGTTCATTTGTGTCATTGGTTGAACATTTAGGTCATTTTTGTCCTCCCTAGGCTTATTCTTGTCCAATTAGGGTTTTTAACCAACCTTGTGTATCCAATAAGTTCATTTGTGTCATTGGTGGAACATTTAGGTCATTTACGTCCTCCCTAGTCTTATTCTTGTCCAATTAGGGTTTTTATGCAATCTTGTGCATCCAATAGGTGTGTTTGTGTCATTGGAGGAACATTTAGGTCATTTTCGTCCTCCCTAGTCTTATTCTTGTCCAATTAGGGTTTTTATGCAATCTTGTGCATCCAATAGGTGTGTTTGTGTCATTGGACGAACATTTAGGTCATTTACGTCCTCCCTAGGCTTATTCTTGTCCAATTAGGGTTTTAAACCAATCTTGTGCATCCAATAAGTTCATTTGTGTCATTGGATGATCATTTAGGTCATTTTCGTCCTCCCTAGGCTTGTTCTTGTCCAATTAGGGTTTTTATGCAATCTTGTGCATCCTATAGGTGTGTTTGTGTCATTGGACGAACATTTATGTCATTTTCGTCCTCCCTAGGCTTATTCTTTTCCAATTAGTGTTTTAAGCAATCTTGTGCATCCAATATGTGTGTTTGTGTCATTGGATGAACATTTAGGTAATTTTCGTCCTCCCTATGCTTATTCTTGTCCAATTAGGGTTTTTATCCAATCTTGTGCATACAATAAGTTCATTTGTGTCATTGGATGAACATTTAGGTCATTTTCGTCCTCCCTAGTCTTATTCTTGTCCAATTAGGGTTTTTATGCAATCTTGTGCATCCAATAGGTGTGTTTGTGTCATTGGACGAAAATTTAGGTCATTTTCGTCCTCCCTAGTCTTATTCTTGTCCAATTAGGGTTTTTATGCAATCTTGTGCATCCAATAGGTGTGTTTGTGTCATTGGAGGAACATTTAGGTCATTTTCGTCCTCCCTAGTCTTATTCTTGTCCAATTAGGGTTTTTATGCAATCTTGTGCATCCAATAGGTGTTTTTGTGTCATTGGAAGAACATTTAGGTCATTTTCGTCCTCCCTAGGCTTATTCTTGTCCGATTAGGGTTTTTAACCAATCTTGTGCATTCAATAAGTTCATTTGTGTCATTGGATGAACATTTAGGTCATTTTCGTCCTCCCTAGTCTTATTCTTGTCCAATTAGGGTTTTTACGCAATCTTGTGCTTCCAATAGGTGTGTTTGTGTCATTGGACGAACATTTTGGTCATTTTCGTCCTCCCTAGGCTTATTCTTGTCCAATTAGGGTTTTTAACCAATCTTGTGCATCCAATAAGTTCATTTGTGTCATTGGAGGAACATTTAGGTCATTTTCGTCCTCCCTAGTCTTATTCTTGTCCAATTAGGGATTTTATGCAAACTTGTGCATCCAATAAGTTCAATTGTGTCATTGGATGAACATTTAGGTCATTTTCGTCCTCCCTAGGCTTATTCTTGTCCAATTAGGGTTTTTAGCCAATCTTGTGCATCAAATAAGTTCATTTTTGTCATTGGAGGAACATTTAGGTCATTTTCGTCCTCTCTAGGCTTATTCTTGTCCAATTAGGGTTTTTAACCAATCATGTGCATCCAATAAGTTGATTTGTGTCATTGGATGAACATTTAGGTCATTTTCGTCCTCCCTAGTCTTATTCTTGTCCAATTAGGGTTTTTATGCAATCTTGTGCATCCAATAGGTGTGTTTGTGTCATTGGAGGAACATTTAGGTCATTTTCGTCCTCCCTAGTCTTATTCTTGTCCAATTAGGGATTTTATGCAATCTTGTGCATCCAATAGGTGTGTTTGTGTCATTGGACGAACATTTAGGTCATTTTCGTCATCTTTAGGCTTATTCTTGTCCAATTAGGGTTTTCAACCAATCTTGTTTATCCAATAAGTTCATTTGTGTCATTGGATGAACATTTAGGTCATTTTTTTCCTCCCTAGGCTTATTCTTGTCCAATTAGGGTTTTTAACCAATCTTATGCATCCAATAAGTTCATTTGTGTCATTGGATGAACATTTAGGTCATTTTCGTCCTCCCTAGTCTTATTCTTGTCCAATTAGGGTTTTTATGCAATCTTGTGCATCCAATAGGTGTGTTTGTGTCAATGGATGAACATTTACGTCATTTTCGTCCTTCCTATGCTTATTCTTGTCCAATTAGGGTTTTTAACCAACCTTGTGCATCCAATAAGTTCATTTGTGTCATTGGTTGAACATTTAGGTCATTTTCGTCCTCCCTAGGCTTATTCTTGTCCAATTAGGGTTTTTAACCAACCTTGTGCATCTAATTAGTTCATTTGTGTCATTGGAGGAACATTTAGGTCATTTTCGTCCTCCCTAGGCATATTCTTGTCCAATTAGGGTTTTTAACCAACCTTGTGCATCCAATTAGTTCATTTGTGTCATTGGAGGAACATTTAGGTCATTTTCGTTCTCGCTAGTCTTATTCTTGTCCAATTAGGGTTTTTATGCAATCTTGTGCATCCAATAGGTGTGTTTGTGTCATTGGAGGAACATTTAGGTTATTTTCGTCCTCCCTAGTCTTATTCTTGTCCAATTAGGGTTTTTAACCAATCTTGTGCATCCAATAAGTTCATTTGTGTCATTGGATGAATATTTAGGTCATTTTCGTCGTCGCTAGTCTTATTCTTGTCGAATTAGGGTTTTTATGCAATCTTGTGCATCCAATAGGTGTGTTTGTGTCATTGGAGGAACATTTAGGTCATTTTCGTCCTCCCTAGTCTTATTCTTGTCCAATTAGGGTTTTTATGCAATCTTGTGCATCCAATAGGTGTGTTTGTGTCATTGGACGAACATTTAGGTCATTTTCGTCCTCCCTAGGCTTATCCTTGTCCAAGTAGGGTTTTTAACCAATCTTGTGCATCCAATAAGTTCATTTGTGTCATTGGATGAACATTTAGGTCATTTTCGTCATCCCTAGTCTTATTCTTGTCCAATTAGGGTTTTAAGCAATCTTGTGCATCCAATATGTGTGTTTGTGTCATTGGATGAACATTTAGGTCATTTTCGTCCTCCCAATGCTTATTCTTGTCCAATTAGGGTTTTTATCCAATCTTGTGCATCCAATAAGTTCATTTGTGTCATTGGATGAACATTTAGGTCATTTACGTCCTCCCTAGGCTTATTCTTGTCCAATTAGGGTTTTAAGCAATCTTGTGCATCTAATATGTGTGTTTGTGTCATTGGATGAACATTTAGGTAATTTTCGACCTCCCTATGCTTATTCTTGTCCAATTAGGGTTTTTAACCAATCTTGTGCATACAATAAGTTCATTTGTGTCATTGGAGGAACATTTAGGTCATTTTCGTCCTCCCTAGTCTTATTCTTGTCGAATTAGGGTTTTTATGCAATCTTGTGCAACCAATAGGTGTGTTTGTGTCACTGGAGGAACATTTAGGTCATTTTCGTCCTCCCTAGTCTTATTCTTGTCGAATTAGGGTTTTTATGCAATCTTGTGCATCCAATAGGTGTGTTTGTGTCATTGGAGGAACATTTAGGTCATTTTCGTCCTCCCTAGTCTTATTCTTGTCCAATTAGGGTTTTTATGCAATCTTGTGCATCCAATAGGTGTGTTTGTGTCATTGGACGAACATTTAGGTCATTTTCGTCCTCCCTAGGCTTATTCTTGTCCAAGTAGGGTTTTTAACCAATCTTGTGCATCCAATAAGTTCATTTGTGTCATTGGATGAACATTTAGGTCATTTTCGTCATCCCTAGTCTTATTCTTGTCCAATAAGGGTTTTTTTTGCAATCTTGTGCATCCAATAGGTGTGTTTGTGTCATTGGAGGAACATTTAGGTCATTTTCGTCCTCCCTAGTCTTATTCTTGTCCAATTAGGGTTTTTATGCAATCTTGTGCATCCAATAGGTGTGTTTGTGTCATTGGAGGAACATTTAGGTCATTTTCGTCCTCCCTAGTCTTATTCTAGTCCAATTAGGGTTTTTATGCAATCTTGTGCATCCAATAGGTGTGTTTGTGTCATTGGACGAACATTTAGGTCATTTTCATCCTCCTTAGGCTTATTCTTGTCGAATTAGGATTTTTAACCAATCTTGTGCATCCAATAAGTTCATTTGTGTCATTGGATGAACATTTAGGTCATTTTCGTCATCCCTAGTCTTATTCTTGTCCAATTAGTGTTTTAAGCAATCTTGTGCATCCAATATGTGTGTTTGTGTCATTGGATGAACATTTAGGTCATTTTCGTCCTCCTATGCTTATTCCTGTCCAATTAGGGTTTTTAACCAATCTTGTGCATCCAATAAGTTCATTTGTGTCATTGGATGAACATTTAGGTCATTTACGTCCTCCCTAGTGTTATTCTTGTCCAATTAGGGTTTTAAGCAATCTTGTGCATCCAATATTTGTGTTTGTGTCATTGGATGAACATTTAGGTCATTTTCGTCCTCCCTATGCTTATTCTTGTCCAATTAGGGTTTTTAACCAATCTTGTGCATCCAATAAGTTCATTTGTGTCATTGGATGAACATTTAGGTCATTTTCGTCCTCCCTAGGCTTATTCTTGTCCAATTAGGGTTTTTAAGCAACCTTGTGCATCCAATAAGTTCATTTGTGTCATTGGTGGAACATTTAGGTCATTTACGTCCTCCCTAGTCTTATTCTTGTCCAATTAGGGTTTTTATGCAATCTTGTGCATCCAATAGGTGAGTTTGTTTCATTGGAGGAACATTTAGGTCATTTTCGTCCTCCCTAGTCTTATTCTTGTCCAATTAGGGTTTTTATGCAATCTTGGGCATCCAATAGGTGTGTTTGTGTCATTGGAGGAACATTTAGGTCTTTTTCGTCCTCCCTAGTCTTATTCTTGTCCAATTAGGGTTTTTATGCAATCTTGTGCATCCAATAGGTGTGTTTGTGTCATTGGACGAACATTTAGGTCATTTTCGTCCTCCCTAAGCTTATTCTTGTCCAATTAGGGTTTTTAACCAATCTTGTGCATCCAATAAGTTCATTTGTGTCATTGGATGAACATTTAGGTCATTTTCGTCCTCCCTAGTCTTATTCTTGTCCAATTAGGGTTTTTATGCAATCTTGTGCATCCAATAGGTGTGTTTGTGTCATTGGACGAACATTTAGGTCATTTTCGTCCTCCCTAGACTTATTTTTGTCCAATTAGGGTTTTTAACCAATCTTGTGCATCCAATAATTTCATTTGTGTCATTGGATGAACATTTAGGTCATTTTCGTCCTCCCTAGTCTTATTCTTGTCCAATTAGGGTTTTTATGCAATCTTGTGCATCCAATAGGTGTGTTTGTGTCATTGGAGGAACATTTAGGTCATTTTCGTCCTCCCTAGTCTTATTCTTGTCCAATTAGGGTTTTTATGCAATCTTGTGCATCCAATAGGTGTGTTTGTGTCATTGGACGAACATTTAGGTCATTTTCGTCCTCCCTAGGCTTATTCTTGTCCAATTAGGGTTTTTAACCAATCTTGTGCATCCAATAAGTTCATTTGTGTCATTGGATGAACATTTAGGTAATTTTCGTCGTCCTTAGTCTTATTCTTGTCGAATTAGGTTTTTATGCAATCTTGTGCATCCAATAGGTGTGTTTGTGTCATTGGAGGAACATTTAGGTCATTTTCGTCCTCCCTAGTCTTATTCTTGTCCAATTAGGGTTTTTATGCAATCTTGTGCATCCAATAGGTGTGTTTGTGTCATTGGAGGAACATTGAGGTCATTTTCGTCCTCCCTAGTCTTATTCTTGTCGAATTAGGGTTTTTATGCAATGTTGTGCATCCAAAAGGTGTGTTTCTGTCATTGGAGGAACATTTAGGTCATTTTCGTCCTCCCTAGTCTTATTCTTGTCCAATTAGGGTTTTTATGCAATCTTGTGCATCCAATAGGTGTGTTTGTGTCATTGGAGGAACATTTAGGTCATTTTCGTCCTCCCTAGTCTTATTCTTGTCCAATTAGGGTTTTTATGCAATCTTGTGCATCCAATAGGTGTGTTTGTGTCATTGGACGAACATTTAGGTCATTTTCATCCTCCCTAGGCTTATCCTTGTCCAAGTAGGGTTTTTAACCAATCTTGTGCATCCAATAAGTTCATTTGTGTCATTGGATGAACATTTAGGTCATTTTCGACATCCCTAGTCTTATTCTTGTCCAATTAGGGTTTTAAGCAATCTTGTGCATCCAATATGTGTGTTTGTGTCATTGGAGGAACATTTAGGTCATTTTCGTCCTCCCTAGTCTTATTCTTGTCCAATTAGGGTTTTTATGCAATCTTGTGCATCCAATAGGTGTGTTTGTGTCATTGGACGAACTTTTAGGTCATTTTCGTCCTCCATAGGCTTATTCTTGTCCAATTAGGGTTTTTAACAAATCTTGTGTATCCAATAAGTTCATTTGTGTCATTGGATGAACATTTAGGTCATTTTCGTCCTCCCTAGTCTTATTCTTGTCGAATAAGGGTTTTTATGCAATCTTGTGCATCCAATAGGTGTGTTTGTGTCATTGGATGAACATTTAGGTCATTTTCGTCCTCCCTAGTCTTATTCTTGTCCAATTAGGGTTTTTATGCAATCTTGTGCATCCAATAGGTGTGTTTGTGTCATTGGACGAACATTTAGGTCATTTTCGTCCTCCCTAGTCTTATTCTTGTCCAATTAGGGTTTTAAGCAATCTTGTGCATCCAATATGTGGGTTTGTGTCATTGGATGAACATTTAGGTCATTTTCGTCCTCCCTATGCTTATTCTTGTCCAATTAGGGTTTTTAACCAATCTTGTGCATACAATAAGTTCATTTGTGTCATTGGATGAACATTTAGGTCATTTTCGTCCTCCCTAGGCTTATTCTTGTCAAATTAGGGTTTTCAACCAATGTTGTGCATCCAATAAGTTCATTTGTGTCATTGGATGAACATTTAGGTCATTTTCGTCCTCCCTAGGCTTATTCTTGTCCAATTAGGGTTTTTAACCAATCTTGTGCATCCAATAAGTTCATTTGTGTCATTGGAGGAACATTTAGGTCATTTTCGTCTTCCCTAGGCTTATTCTTGTCCAATTAGGGTTTTTAACCAATCTTGTGCATCCAATAAGTTCATTTGTGTCATTGGATGAACATTTAGGTCATTTTCGTCCTCCCTAGGCTTATTCTTGTCCAATTAGGGTTTTTAACCAATCTTGTGCATCCAATAAGTTCATTTGTGTCATTGGATGAACATTTAGGTCATTTTCGTCCTCCCTAGGCTTATTCTTGTCCAATTAGGGTTTTCACCCAATCTTGTGCATCCAATAAGTTCATTTGTGTCATTGGATGAACATTTAGGTCATTTTCGTCCTCCCTAGTCTTATTCTTGTCCAATTAGGGTTTTTATGCAATCTTGTGCATCCAATAGGTGTGTTTGTGTCATTGGAGGAACATTTAGGTCATTTTCGTCCTCCCTAGTCTTATTCTTGTCCAATTAGGGTTTTTATGCAATCTTGTGCATCCAATAGGTGTGTTTGTGTCATTGGAAGAACATTTAGGTCATTTTCATCCTCCCTAGGCTTATTCTTGTCCGATTAGGGTTTTTAACCAATCTTGTGCATTCAATAAGTTCATTTGTGTCATTGGATGAACATTTAGGTAATTTTCGTCCTCCCTAGCCTTATTCTTGTCCAATTAGGGTTTTAAGCAATCTTGTGCATCCAATATGTGGGTTTGTGTCATTGGATGAACGTTTAGGTCATTTTCGTCCTCCCTATGCTTATTCTTGTCCAATTAGGGTTTTTATGCAATCTTGTGCATCCAATAGGTGTGTTTGTGTCATTGGAGGAACATTTAGGTCATTTTCGTCCTCCCTAGTCTTATTCTTGTCCAATTAGGGTTTTTATGCAATCTTGTGCATCCAATATGTGTGTTTGTGTAATTGGATGAACATTTAGGTCATTTTCGTCCTCCCTAGTCTTATTCTTGTCCAATTAGGGATTTTATGCAATCTTGTGCATCCAATAGGTGTGTTGGTGTCATTGGACGAACATTTAGGTCATTTTCGTCCTCCCTAGGCTTATTCTTGTCCAATTAGGGTTTTTAACCAATCTTGTGCATCCAATAAGTTCATTTGTCTCATTGGATGAACATTTAGGTCATTTTCGTCTTCCCTAGTCTTATTCTTGTCCAATTAGGGTTTTTATGCAATCTTGTGCATCCAATAGGTGTGTTTGTGTCATTGGACGAACATTTAGGTCATTTTCATCCTCCCTAGGCTTATTCTTGTCCGATTAGGGTTTTTAACCAATCTTGTGCATTCAATAAGTTCATTTGTGTCATTGGATGAACATTTAGGTCATTTTCGTCCTCCCTAGTCTTATTCTTGTCCAATTAGGGTTTTTATGCGATCTTGTGCATCCAATAGGTGTGTTTGTGTCATTGGAGGAACATTTAGGTCTTTTTCGTCCTCCCTAGTCTTATTCTTGTCCAATTAGGGTTTTTATGCAATCTTGTGCATCCAATAGGTGTGTTTGTGTCATTGGACGAACATTTAGGTCATTTTCGTCCTCCCTAGGCTTATTCTTGTCCAATTAGGGTTTTTAACCAATCTTGTGCATCCAATAAGTTCATTTGTGTCATTGGATGAACTTTTAGGTCATTTTCGTCCTCCCTAGTCTTATTCTTGTCCAATTTAGGGTTTTAAGCAAACTTGTGCATCCAATATGTGGGTTTGTGTCATTGGATGAACGTTTAGGTCATTTTCGTCCTCCCTATGCTTATTCTTGTCCAATTAGGGTTTTTAACCAATCTTGTGCATCCAATAAGTTCATTTGTGTCATTGGATGAACATTTAGGTCATTTTCGTCCTCCCTAGTCTTATTCTTGTCCAATTAGGGTTTTTATGCAATCTTGTGCATCCAATAGGTGTGTTTGTGTCATTGGAGGAACATTTAGGTCTTTTTCGTCCTCCATAGTCTTATTCTTGTCCAATTAGGGTTTTAACCAATCTTGTGCATCCAATATGTGGGTTTGTGTCATTGGATGAACATTTAGGTCATTTTCGTCCTCCCTATGCTTATTCTTGTCCAATTAGGGTTTTTAACCAATCTTGTGCATCCAATAAGTTCATTTGTGTCATTGGATGAACATTTAGGTCATTTTCGTCCTCCCTAGGCTTATTCTTGTCCAATTAGGGTTTTTAACCAATCTTGTGCATCCAATAAGTTCATTTGTGTCATTGGATGAACATTTAGGTCATTTTCGTCCTCCCTAGTCTTATTCTTGTCCAATTAGGGTTTTTATGCAATCTTGTGCATCCAATAGGTTCGTTTGTGTCATTGGAGGAACATTTAGGTCATTTTCGTCCTCCCTAGTCTTATTCTTGTCCAATTAGGGTTTTTATGCAATCTTGTGCATCCAATAGGTGTGTTTGTGTCATTGGAGGAACATTTAGGTCTTTTTCGTCCTCCCTAGTCTTATTCTTGTCCAATTAGGGTTTTTATGCAATCTTGTGCATCCAATAGGTGTGTTTGTGTCATTGGACGAACATTTAGGTCATTTTCGTCCTCCTTAGGCTTATTCTTGTCCAATTAGGGTTTTTAACCAATCTTGTGCATCCAATAAGTTCATTTTTGTCATTGGACGAACATTTAGGTCATTTTCGTCCTCCCTAGTCTTATTCTTGTCGAATTAGGGTTTTTATGCAATCTTGTGCATCCAATAGGTGTGATTGTGTCATTGGAGGAACATTTAGGTCATTTTCGTCCTCCCTAGTCTTATTCTTGTCCAATTAGGGTTTTTATGCAATCTTGTGCATCCAATAGGTGTGTTTGTGTCATTGGACGAACATTTAGGTCATTTACGTCCTCCCTAGGCTTATTCTTGTCCAATTAGGGTTTTAAACCAATCTTGTGCATCCAATAAGTTCATTTGTGTCATTGGATGAACATTTAGGTCATTTTCGTCCTCCCTAGGCTCGTTCTTGTCCAATAAGGGTTTTTATGCAATCTTGTGCATCCAATAGGTGTGTTTGTGTCATTGGACGAACATTTAGGTCATTTTCGTCCTCCCTAGTCTTATTCTTGTCCAATTAGGGTTTTTATGCAATCTTGTGCATCCAATAGGTGTGTTTGTGTCATTGGAGGAACATTTAGGTCATTTTCGTCCTCCCTAGTCTTATTCTTGTCCAATTAGGGATTTTATGCAATCTTGTGTATCCAATAGGTGTGTTTGTGTCATTGGTCGAACATTTAGGTCATTTTCGTCCTCCCTAGGCTTATTCTTGTCCAATTAGGGTTTTTAACCAATCTTGTGCATCCAATAAGTTCATTTGTGTCATTGGATGAACATTTAGGTCATTTTCGTCCTCCCTATGCTTATTCTTGTCCAGTTAGGGTTTTCAACCAAACTTGTGCATCCAATAAGTTCATTTGTGTCATTGGATGAACATTTAGGTCATTTTCGTCCTCCCTAGTCTTATTCTTGTCCAATTAGGGTTTTAAGCAATCTTGTGCATCCAATAGGTGTGTTTGTATCATTGGAGGAACATTTAGGTCATTTTCGTCCTCCCTAGTCTTATTCTTGTCCAATTAGGGATTTTATGCAATCTTGTGCATCCAATAGGTGTGTTTGTGTCATTGGACGAACATTTAGGTCATTTTCGTCATCCATAGGCTTATTCTTGTCCAATTAGGGTTTTTAACCAATCTTGTGCATCCAATAAGTTCATTTGTGTCATTGGATGAACATTTAGGTCATTTTCGTCCTCCCTAGGCTTATTCTTGTCCAATTAGGGTTTTTAACCAATCTTGTGCATCCAATAAGTTCATTTGTGTCATTGGATGAACATTTAGGTCATTTTCGTCCTCCCTAGTCTTATTCTTGTCCAATTAGGGTTTTTATGCAATCTTGTGCATCCAATAAGTGTGTTTGTGTCATTGGAGGAACATTTAGGTCATTTTCGTCCTCCCTAGTCTTATTCTTGTCCAATTAGGGATTTTATGCAATCTTGTGCATCCAATAGGTGTGTCTGTGTCATTGGACGAACATTTAGGTGTGTTTGTGTCGTTGGATGAACATTTAGGTCATTTTCGTCCTCCCTAGTCTTATTCTTGTCCAATTAGGGTTTTTATGCAATCTTGTGCATCCAATAGGTGTGTTTGTGTCATTGGACGAACATTTAGGTCATTTTCGTCATCCCTAGGCTTATTCTTGTCCAATTAGGGTTTTTAACCAATCATGTGCATCCAATAAGTTCATTTGTGTCATTGGATGAACATTTACGTCATGTTTTTCCTCCCTAGGCTTATTCTTGTCCAATTAGGGTTTTTAACCAATCTTGTGCATCCAATAAGTTCATTTGTGTCATTGGATGAACATTTAGGTCATTTTCGTCCTCCCTAGTCTTATTCTTGTCCAATTAGGGTTTTAAGCAATCTTGTGCATCCAATATGTGTGTTTGTGTCATTGGATGAACATTTTGGTCATTTTCGTCCTCCCTGGGCTTATTCTTGTCCAATTAGGGTTTTGATGCAATCTTGTGCATCCAATAGGTGTGTTTGTGTCATTGGACGAACATTTAGGTCATTTTCGTCCTCCCAAGGCTTATTCTTGTCCAATTAGGATTTTTATGCAATCTTGTGCATCCAATAGGTGTGTTTGTGTCGTTGGATGAACATTTAGGTCATTTTCGTCCTCCCTAGTCTTATTCTTGTCCAATTAGGGTTTTTATGCAATCTTGTGCATCCAATATGTGTGTTTGTGTCATTGGATGAACATTTAGGTTATTTTCGTCCTCCCTAGTTTTATTCTTGTCCAATTAGGGTTTTTAAGCAATCTTGTGCATCCAATAGGTGTGTTTGTGTCGTTGGATGAACATTTAGGTCATTTTCGTCCTCCCTAGTCTTATTCTTGTCCAATTAGGGTTTTTATGCAATCTTGTGCATCCAATAGGTGTGTTTGTGTCATTGGAGGAACATTTAGGTCATTTTCGTCCTCCCTAGTCTTATTCTTGTCCAATTAGGGTTTTTATGCAATCTTGTGCATCCAATAGGTGTCTTTGTGTCATTGGACGAACATTTAGGTCATTTTCGTTCTCCCTTGGCTTATTCTTGTCCAATTAGGGTTTTTAACCAATCTTGTGCATCCAATAAGTTCATTTGTGTCATTGGATGATTATTTAGGTCATTTTCGTCCTCCCTAGGTTTATTTTTGTCCAAATAGGGTTTTTAACCAATCTTGTGCTTCCAATAAGTTCATTTGTGTCATTGGATGAACATTTAGGTCATTTTCGTCCTCCCTAGGCTTATTCTTGTCCAATTAGGGTTTTTATGCAATCTTGTGCATCCAATAGGTGTGTTTGTGTCATTGGTCGAACATTTAGGTCATTTTCGTCCTCCCTAGGCTTATTCTTGTCCAATTAGGGTTTTTAACCAATCTTGTGCATCCAATAAGTTCATTTGTGTCATTGGATGAACATTTAGGTCATTTTCGTCCTCCCTAGTCTTATTCTTGTCCAATTAGGGTTTTTAACCAACCTTGTGCATCCAATAAGTTCATTTGTGTCATTGGTGGAACGTTTAGGTCATTTACGTCCTCCCTAGTCTTATTCTTGTCCAATTAGGGTTTTTATGCAATCTTGTGCATCCAATAGGTGTGTTTGTGTCATTGGAGGAACATTTAGGTCATTTTCGTCCTCCCTAGTCTTATTCTTGTCCAATTAGGGTTTTTATGCAATCTTGTGCATCCAATAGGTGTGTTTGTGTCATTGGACGAACATTTAGGTCATTTTCGTCCTCCCTAGGCTTATTCTTGTCCAATTAGGGTTTTTAACCAATCTTGTGCATCCAATAAGTTCATTTGTGTCATTGGATGAACATTTAGGTCATTTTCGTCCTCCCTAGGCTTATTGTTGTCCAATTACGGTTTTTAACCAATCTTGTGCATCCAATAAGTTCATTTGTGTCATTGGTGTTGGTACCAGTAACCTCTGTTAAATGAAAATTATGCGGAAGATTACCTATTTTTAGAGATATGCGCAGCAGTTTAACAAATCGTACATTTATTAAACATAACATCAAATAAGGTCCCAAAACTACAAAACAAATGAATGCACAAAGTATATGGATCAAAGAATATATTGAGAGATGCACCAGTTACGTTTATTATTCAAGATATTGATTCACTTACAATCATGCTGGAAACAGTCTTTCATGTAATATCAAAATATGCAGAAAGATATTCAAGTACTCAATCAATATCAAACAAATACACAATGCAGAAATTAAAAAGAGATAAGGGTAAGAAAGATTGTACGCAGTGATTTATACTGGTTCAGCCGTTGTTGAACGACCTACGTCCAGTCCCAAGATCAAATCCAATCTTGGCCTTTCCAATAGAATATCTCAGAATCCGTTTACAGATGTTCTAGCTCCTCGCCTATCAATCTAAAACGATTCTTTCTATTCTATTCTTATCTCCCTGAATCCCAGAGTTTATCTCCCATAAACTCTTCCAAGATTACAGTCAAGTTTCTTCTTGATGAGACCTCTCAATCACAGAAGATAACCACCAGTTAAGACTGGATTTCTCAATGTTATTTGTTTTAAGAATTTGTTTACAGATGTATCTAAAACAGAAATTACACAGAAATTTCTTCAGCAGTCTTCTTCTCTAAAGTTGTTTCTTCAGCAATCTTTCTCAGTTCTTGTTGATCATGAAAGATGAATCTTCATGACTGAAAAAGTAATGTTCAAAGTTATTTCACAGTGAGAAACAAAGATATCAGAAAGTTATGTGTACGTTGTTGTATATCTTCGAAGAAGAGAATGAAAAACAGTTTATATAGTTTCAGGAAAAACAACATATGCATCGATTTACCCAATCGATTCATTAAAGTCATAATGCTGGTTAATCGATTTCCTCAATCGATTTCGTGAGTCTTGTTTTTCTTGAATCTTGAAACTGTACATTCTAATCGATTTACTCAATCGATTATTTTAAGTAGTTCTTCAAACTTTGATAACAGTATATAATTAAATCGATTTGCAGAATCGACTTGATGTGTTTTGTTCAAACAACGAGATCAAAACCATCGATGTGCTTAATCGATTTAACCATTCAGTCATCTCTGTTTATAAAACTTTTATGTCAATCGATTGTGCCAATCGATTGTGGTCTTTAAGTCTGAAGTACTTTTCATCAGTTGGGTTATTCAATCGATTTACCAAGTCGATTGATACCAACATTTATAACACAGATGTATATAAACAGATTGTAGTAATCGATTGTGTATGTTCCAGACCTAAGTTATTTGGAAACTTGTTTTAGTGAATCGATTGGCCTAATCGATTTAGTAAACAGGTTTGGCTTTGGGACATTAACAATCGATTGTTTCAATCGATGTAGACAAAACAAAATTAAAGATGTGATTATTTCAATCGATTTGCCAAATCGATTGCCTGCAAAACGTGCTACTGACTTGCACATTTTAATTTCAGTAAGAATGTCAATCGATTTGTCTAATCGATGTAAACAATCAGTTCAGTCTTAGTGATTTACTCAATCGATGTGCCTAATCGATTTGTGGCAAACTGGCTCTCTGACTTGTACAATTTATTTTCCAATATGTGTACCAATCGATTTGGAGAATCGATTGATAGCCCGTTTGATTTCTTCAAGGATGTACAAATCGATTGTGCTAATCGATTGGGTAACACCAAACTTTATAAACTTATTCAACCCTGTTATAGAATCGATTGTACTAATCGATGTGCTCATGGATCATCAAGATTTTGTTGATTCCTTGAGTTCCAAGCAATTGTCTCGAGTATGTAGGATTGAATTTGTTGTTCCTGAAATTTTTCTCTGTTGACAGTGTTAGATGTATTTCAAATTGGATGCTTGTCAATAACATCAAAAACGAACATATGTCTAACAATTGGATGAACATTTTGGTCATTTTCGTCCTCCCAATGCTTATTCTTGTCCAATTAGGGTTTTCAACCAATCTTGTGCATCCAATAAGTTCATTTGTGTCATTGGATGAACATTTAGGTCATTTTCGTCCTCCCTAGGCTTATTCTTGTCCAATTAGGGTTTTTAACCAATCTTGTGCATCCAATAAGTTCATTTGTGTCATTGGATGAACATTTAGGTCATTTTCGTCCTCCCTAGTCTTATTCTTGTCCAATTAGGGTTTTTATGCAATCTTGTGCATCCAATAGGTGTGTTTGTGTCATTGGAGGAACATTTAGGTCATTTTCGTCCTCCCTAGTCTTATTCTTGTCCAATTAGGGTTTTTATGCAATCTTGTGCATCCAATAGGTGTGTTTGTGTCATTGGACTAACATTTAGGTCATTTTCATCCTCCTTAGGCTTATTCTTGTCCAATTAGGGTTTTTAACCAATCTTGTGCATCCAATAAGTTCATTTGTGTCATTGGATGAATATTTAGGTCATTTTCGTCATCCCTAGTCTTATTCTTGTCCAATTAGTGTTTTAAGCAATCTTGTGCATCCAATATGGGTGTTTGTGTCATTGGACGAACATTTAGGTCATTTTCGTCCTCCCTATGCTTATTCTTGTCCAATTAGGGTTTTTAACCAATCTTGTGCATCCAATAAGTTCATTTGTGTCATTGGATGAACATTTAGGTCATTTACGTCCTCCCTAGGCTTATTCTTGTCCAATTAGGGTTTTTAACCAATCTTGTGCATCCAATAAGTTCATGTCATTAGACGAACATTTAGGTCATTTACGTCCTCCCTAGTCTTATTCTTGTCGAATTAGGGTTTTTATGCAATCTTGTGCATCCAATAGGTTTGTTTGTGTCATTGGAGGAACATTTAGGTCTTTTTCGTCCTCCCTAGTCTTATTCTTGTCCAATTAGGGTTTTTATGCAATGTTGTGCATCCAATAGGTGTGTTTGTGTCATTGGACGAACATTTAGGTCATTTTCGTCCTCCCTAGGCTTATTCTTGTCCAATTAGGGTTTTTAACCAATCTTGTGAATCCAATAAGTTCATTTGTGTCATTGGATGAACATTTAGGTCATTTTCGTCCTCCCTAGTCTTATTCTTGTCGAATTAGGGTTTTTATGCAATCTTGTGCATCCAATAGGTGTGTTTGTGTCATTGGAAAAACATTTAGGTCATTTTCGTCCTCCCTAGTCTTATTCTTGTCTAATTAGGGTTTTTATGCAATCTTGTGCATCCAATAGGTGTGTTTGTGTCATTGGACGAACATTTAGGTCATTTTCGTCCTCCCTAGGCTTATTCTTGTCCAATTAGGGTTTTTAACCAATCTTGTGCATCCAATAAGTTCATTTGTGTCATTGGATGAACATTTAGGTCATTTTCGTCCTCCCTAGTCTTATTCTTGTCCAATTAGGGTTTTTATGCAATTTTGTGCATCCAATAGGTGTGTTTGTGTCATTGGAGGAACATTTAGGTCATTTTCGTCCTCCCTAGTTTTATTCTTGTCCAATTAGGGTATTTATGCAATCTTGTGCATCCAATAGGTGTGTTTGTGTCATTGGACGAACATTTAGGTCATTTTCGTCCTCCCAAGGCTTATTCTTGTCCAATTAGGGTTTTTATGCAATCTTGTGCATCCAATAGGTGTGTTTGTGTCATTGGACGAACATTTAGGTCATTTTCGTCCTCCCTAGGCTTATTCTTGTCCAATTAGGGTTTTAAGCAATCTTGTGCATCCAATATGTGTGTTTGTGTCAATGGATGAACATTTAGGTCATTTTCGTCCTCCCTATGCTTATTCTTGTCCAATTAGTGTTTTTAACCAATCTTGTGCATACAATAAGTTCATTTGTGTCATTGGATGAACATTTAGGTCATTTTCGTCCTCCCTAGTCTTATTCTTGTCCAATTAGGGTTTTTATGCAATCTTGTGCATCCAATAGGTGTGTTTGTGTCATTGGAGGAACATTTAGGTCATTTTCGTCCTCCCTAGTCTTATTCTTGTCCAATTAGGGTTTTTATGCAATCTTGTGCATCCAATAGGTGTGTTTGTGTCATTGGACGAACATTTAGGTCATTTTCGTCCTCCCTAGTCTTATTCTTGTCCAATTACGGTTTTTATGCAACCTTGTGCATCCAATAGGTGTGTTTGTGTCATCGGAGGAACATTTAGGTCATTTTCGTCCTCCCTAGTCTTATTCTTGTCCAATTAGGGATTTTATGCAATCTTGTGCATCCAATAGGTGTGTTTGTGTCATTGGAGGAACATTTAGGTCATTTTCGTCCTCCCTAGGCTTATTCTTGTCCAATTAGGGTTTTTATGCAATGTTGTGCATCCAATAGGTGTGTTTGTGTCATTGGATGAACATTTAGGTCATTTTCGTACTCCCTAGGCTTATTCTTGTCCAATTAGGGTTTTTATGCAATCTTGTGCATCCAATAGGTGTGTTTGTGTCATTGGACGAACATTTAGGTCATTTTCGTCCTCCCTAGGCTTATTCTTGTCCAATTAGGGTTTTTAACCAATCTTGTGCATCCAATAATTTCATTTGTGTCATTGGAGGAACATTTAGGTCATTTTCATCCTCCCTAGTCTTATTCTTGTCGAATTAGGGTTTTTATGCAATCTTGTGCATCCAATAGGCGTGTTTGTGTCATTGGAGGAACATTTAGGTCATTTTCGTCCTCCCTAGTCTTATTCTTGTCCAATTAGGGTTTTTAACCAATCTTGTGCATCCAATAAGTTCATTTGTGTCATTGGATGAACATTTAGGTCATTTTCGTCCTCCCTAGTCTTATTCTTGTCCAATTAGGGTTTTAAGCAATCTTGTGCATCAAATAGGTGTGTTTGTGTCATTGGAGGAACATTTAGGTCATTTTCATCCTCCCTAGTCTTATTCTTGTCCAATTAGGGTTTTTAACCAATCTTGTGTATACAATAAGTTCATTTGTGTCATTGGAGGAACATTTAGGTCATTTTCGTCCTCCCTAGTCTTATTCTTGTCCAATTAGGGTTTTTATGCAATCTTGTCCATCCAATAGGTGTGTTTGTGTCATTGGAGGAACATTTAGGTCATTTTCGTCCTCCCTAGTCTTATTCTTGTCCAATTAGGGTTTTTAACCAATCTTGTGCATCCAATAAGTTCATTTGTGTCATTGGATGAACATTTAGGTCATTTGCGTCCTCCCTAGTCTTATACTTGTCCAATTAGGGTTTTTTTATGCAATCTTGTGCATCCAATAGGTGTGTTTGTGTCATTGGAGGAACATTTAGGTCATTTTCGTCCTCCCTAGTCTTATTCTTGTCCAATTAGGGTTTTTATGCAATCTTGTGCATCCAATAGGTGTGTTTGTGTCATTGGACGAACATTTAGGTCATTTTCGTCCTCCCTAGGCTTATTCTTGTCCAATTAGGGTTTTTAACCAATCTTGTGCATCCAATAAGTTCATTTGTGTCATTGGATGAACTTTTAGGTCATTTTCTTCCTCCCTAGTCTTATTCTTGTCCAATTTAGGGTTTTAAGCAATCTTGTGCATCCAATATGTGGGTTTGTGTCATTGGATGAACGTTTAGGTCATTTTCGTCCTCCCTATGCTTATTCTTGTCCAATTAGGGTTTTTAACCAATCTTGTGCATCCAATAAGTTCATTTGTGTCATTGGATGAACATTTAGGTCATTTTCGTCCTCCCTAGTCTTATTCTTGTCCAATTAGGGTTTTTATGCAATCTTGTGCATCCAATAGGTGTGTTTGTGTCATTGGACGAACATTTAGGTCATTTTCGTCCTCCCTAGGCTTATTCTTGTCCAATTAGGGTTTTTAACCAATCTTGTGCATCCAATAAGTTCATTTGTGTCATTGGATGAACATTTAGGTCATGTTCGTCCTCCTTAGTCTTATTGTTGTCCAATTAGGGTCTTTATGCAATCTTGTGCATCCAATTGGTGTGTTTGTGTCATTGGAGGAACAGTTAGGTCATTTTCGTCCTCCCTAGTCTTATTCTTGTCCAATTAGGATTTTTATGCAATCTTGTGCATCCAATAGGTGTGTTTGTGTCATTGGACGAACATTTAGGTCATTTTCGTCCTCCCTAGGCTTATTCTTGTCCGATTAGGGTTTTTAACCAATCTTGTGCATCCAATAAGTTCATTTGTGTCATTGGATGAACATTTAGGTCATTTTCGTCCTCCCTATGCTTATTCTTGTCCAATTAGGGTTTTTATGCAATCTTGTGCATCCAATAGGTGTGTTTGTGTCATTGGAGGAACATTTAGGTCATTTTCGTCCTCCCTAGTCTTATTCTTGTCCAATTAGGGTTTTTATGCAATCTTGTGCATCCAATAGGTGTGTTTGTGTCATTGAAGGAACATTTAGGTCATTTTCGTCCTCCCTAGTCTTATTCTTGTCCAATTAGGGTTTTTATGCAATCTTGTGCATCCAATAGGTGTGTTTGTGTCATTGGAGGAACATTTAGGTCATTTTCGTCCTCCCTAGTCTTATTCTTGTCCAATTAGGGATTTTATGCAATCTTGTGCATCCAACAGGTGTGTTTGTGTCATTGGACGAACATTTAGGTCATTTTCGTCCTCCCTAGGCTTATTCTTGTCCAATTAGGGTTTTTAACCAATCTTGTGCATCCAATAAGTTCATTTGTGTCATTGGATGAACATTTAGGTCATTTTCGTCCTCCCTAGTCTTATTCTTGTCCAATTAGGGTTTTTATGCAATCTTGTGCATCCAATAGGTGTGTTTGTGTCATTGGAGGAACATTTAGGTCATTTTCGTCCTCCCTAGTCTTATTCTTGTCCAATTAGGGTTTTTAACCAATCTTGTGCATCTAATAAGTTCATTTGTGTCATTGGATGAACATTTAGGTCATTTTCGTCCTCCCTAGTCTTATTCTTGTCGAATTAGGTTTTTATGCAATCTTGTGCATTCAATAGGTGTGTTTGTGTCATTGGAGGAACATTTAGGTCATTTTCGTCCTCCCTAGTCTTATTCTTGTCCAATTAGGGTTTTTATGCAATCTTGTGCATCCAATAGGTGTGTTTGTGTCATTGGACGAACATTTAGGTCATTTTCGTCCTCCCTAGGCTTATTCTTGTCCAATTAGGGTTTTTAACCAACCTTGTGCATCCAATAAGTTCATTTGTGTCATTGGTTGAACATTTAGGTCATTTTCGTCCTCCCTAGGCTTATTCTTGTCCAATTAGGGTTTTTAACGAACCTTGTGCATCCAATAAGTTCATTTGTGTCATTGGTGGAACATTTAGGTCATTTACGTCCTCCCTAGTCTTATTCTTGTCCAATTAGGGTTTTTATGCAATCTTGTGCATTCAATAGGTGTGTTTGTGTCATTGGAGGAACATTTAGGTCATTTTCGTCCTCCCTAGTCTTATTCTTGTCCAATTAGGGTTTTTATGCAATCTTGTGCATCCAATAGGTGTGTTTGTGTCATTGGACGAACATTTAGGTCATTTTCGTCCTCCCTAGGCTTATTCTTGTCCAATTAAGGTTTTTAACCAACCTTGTGCATCCAATAAGTTCATTTGTGTCATTGGTTGAACATTTAGGTCATTTTCATCCTCCCTAGGCTTATTCTTGTCCAATTAGAGTTTTTAACCAATCTTGTGCATCGAATAAGTTCATTTGTGTCATTGGATGAACATTTAGGTCATTTTCGTCCTCCCTAGGCTTATTCTTTTCCAATGATGGTTTTTAACCAATCTTGTGCATCCAATAGGTGTGTTTGTGTCATTGGAGGAACATTTAGGTCATTTTCGTCCTCCCTAGGCTTATTCTTGTCCAATTATGGTTTTTAACCAATCTTGTGCATCCAATAGGTGTGTTTGTGTCATTGGAGGAACATTTAGGTCATTTTCGTCCTCCCTAGTCTTATTCTTGTCCAATTAGGGTTTTTATGCAATCTTGTGCATCCAATAGGTGTGTTTGTGTCATTGGACGAACATTTAGGTCATTTTCGTCCTCCCTAGGCTTATTCTTGTCCAATTAGGGTTTTTAACCAATCTTGTGCAACCAATAAGTTCATTTATGTCATTGGATGAACATTTAGGTCATTTTCGTCCTCCCTAGTCTTATTCTTGTCGAATTAGGGTTTTTATGCAATCTTGTGCATCCAATAGGTGTGTTTGTGTCATTGGAGGAACATTTAGGTCATTTTCGTCCTCCCTAGTCTTATTCTTGTCCAATTAGGGTTTTTATGCAATCTTGTGCATCCAATAGGTGTGTTTGTGTCATTGGAGGAACATTTAGGTCATTTTCGTCCTCCCTAGTCTTATTCTTGTCCAATTAGGGTTTTTATGCAATCTTGTGCATCCAATAGGTGTGTTTGTGTCATTGGACGAACATTTAGGTCATTTTCGTCCTCCCTAGGCTTATTCTTGTCCAATTAGGGTTTTTATGCAATCTTGTTCATCCAATAGGTGTGTTTGTGTCATTGGACGAACATTTAGGTCATTTTCGTCCTCCCTAGGCTTATTCTTGTCCAATTAGGGTTTTTAACCAATCTTGTGCATCCAGTAAGTTCATTTGTGTCATTGGATGAACATTTAGGTCATTTTCGTCCTCCCTAGTCTTATTCTTGTCCAATTAGGGTTTTAAGCAATCTTGTGCATCCAATATGTGTGTTTATGTCATTGGACGAACATTTAGGTCATTTTCGTCCTCCCTATGCTTATTCTTGTCCAATTATGGTTTTTAACAAATCTTGTGCATCCAATAAGTTCATTTTGTGTCATTGGATGAACATTTAGTTCATTTTCGTCCTCCCTAGTCTTATTCTTGTCCAATTAGGGTTTTTATGCAATCTTGTGCATCCAATAGGTGTGTTTGTGTCATTGGACGAACATTTAGGTCATTTTCGTCCTCCCTAGGCTTATTCTTGTCCAATTAGGGTTTTTAACCAACCTTGTGCATCCAATAAGTTCATTTGTGTAATTGGATGAACATTTAGGTCATTTTCGTCATCCCTATGCTTATTCTTGTCCAATTAGGGTTTTTAACCAACCTTGTGCATCCAATAAGTTCATTTGTGTCATTGGTTGAACATTTAGGTCATTTTCGTCCTCCCTAGGCTTATTCTTGTCCAATTAGGGTTTTTAACCAACCTTGTGCATCCAATAAGTTCATTTGTGTCATTGGAGGAACATTTAGGTCATTTTCGTCCTCCCTAGGCTTATTCTTGTGCAATTAGGGTTTTTATGCAATCTTGTGCATCCAATAGGTGTGGTTGTGTCATTGGACGAACATTTAGGTCATTTTCGTCCTCCCTAGGCTTATTCTTGTCCAATTAGGATTTTCAACCAACCTTGTGCATCCAATAAGTTCATTTGTGTAATTGGATGAACATTTAGGTCATTTTCGTCATCCCTATGCTTATTCTTGTCCAATTAGGGTTTTTAACCAATCTTGTGCATGGAATAAGTTCATTTGTGTCATTGGATGATCATTTAGGTCATTTTCGTCCTCCCTAGTCTTATTCTTGTCCAATTAGGGTTTTTATGAAATCTTGTGCATCCAATAGGTGTGTTTGTGTCATTGGACGAACATTAAGGTCATTTTCGTCCTCCCTAGGCTTATTCTTGTCCAATTAGGGTTTTTAACAAACCTTGTGCATCCAATAAGTTCATTTGTGTCATTGGATGAACATTTAGGTCATTTACGTCCTCCCTATGCTTATTCTTGTCCAATTAGGGTTTTTAACCAATCTTGTGCATCCAATAAGTTCATTTGTGTCATTGGATGAACATTTAGGTCATTTTCGTCCTCCCTAGTCTTATTCTTGTCCAATTAGGGTTTTTATGCAATCTTGTGCATCCAATAGGTGTGTTTGTGTCATTGAAGGAACATTTAGGTCATTTTCGTCCTCCCTAGTCTTATTCTTGTCCAATTAGGGTTTTTATGCAATCTTGTGCCTCCAATAGGTGTGTTTGTGTCATTGGACGAATATTTAGGTCATTTTCGTCCTCCCTAGGCTTATTCTTGTCCGATTGGGGTTTTTAACCAATCTTGTGCATTCAATAAGTTCATTTGTGTCATTGGATGAACATTTAGGTCATTTTCGTCCTCCCTAGTCTTATTCTTGTCCAATTAGGGTTTTAAGCAATCTTGTGCATCCAATATGTGGGTTTGTGTCATTGGATGAACATTTAGGTCATTTTCGTCCTCCCTATGCTTATTCTTGTCCAATTAGGGTTTTTAACCAATCTTGTGCATCCAATAAGTTCATTTGTGTCATTGGATGAACATTCAGGTAATTTTTGTCCTCCCTAGGCTTATTCTTGTCCAATTAGGGTTTTTAACCAATCTTGTGCATCCAATAATTTCATTTGTGTCATTGGATGAACATTTAGGTCATTTTCGTCCTCCCTAGTCTTATTCTTGTCCAATTAGGGTTTTTATGCAATCTTGTGCATCAAATAGGTGTGTTTGTGTCATTGGGCGAACATTTAGGTCATTTTCGTCCTCCCTAGGCTTATTATTGTCCAATTAGGGTTTTTAACCAATCTTGTGCATCCAATAAGTTCATTTGTGTCATTGGATGAACATTTAGGTCATTTTACCTCCTCCCTAGGCTTATTCTTGTCCAATTAGGGTTTTTAACCAATCTTGTGCATCCAATAAGTTAATTTGTGTCATTGGATGAACATTTAGGTTATTTTCGTCCTCCCTAGGCTTATTCTTGTCCAATAAGGGTTTTTATGCAATGTTGTGCATCCAATAGGTGTGTTTGTGTCATTGGACGAACATTTAGGTCATTTTCGTCCTCCCTAGGCTTATTCTTGGCCAATTAGGGTTTTAAGCAATCTTGTGCATCCAATATGTGTGTTTGTGTCATTGGATGAACATTTACGTCATTTTCGTCCTCCCTATGCTTATTCTTGTCCAATTACGGTTTTTAACCAATCTTGTGCATCCAATAAGTTCGTTTGTGTCATTGGATGAACATTTAGGTCATTTACATCCTCCCTAGGCTTATTCTTGTCCAATTAGGGTTTTTAACCAATCTTGTGCATCCAATAAGTTCATTTGTGTCATTGGATGAACATTTAGGTCATTTTCGTCCTCCCTAGGCTTATTCTTGTCCAATAAGGGTTTTTATGCAATCTTGTGCATCCAATAGGTGTGTTTGTGTCATTGGACGAACATTTAGGTCATTTTCGTCCTCCCTAGGCTTATTCATTGCCAATTAGGGTTTTTATGCAATCCTGTGCATCCAATAGGTGTGTTTGTGTCATTGGACGAACATTTAGGTCATTTTCGTCCTCCCTAGGCTTATTCTTGTCCAATTAGGGTTTTTAACCAACCTTGTGCATCCAATAAGTTCATTTGTGTCATTGGTGGAACATTTAGGTCATTTACGTCCTCCCTAGTCTTATTCTTGTCCAATTAGGGTTTTTATGCAATCTTGTGCATCCAATAGGTGTGTTTGTGTCATAGGAGGAACATTTAGGTCATTTTCGTCCTCCCTAGTCTTACTGTTGTCCAATTAGGGTTTTTATGCAATCTTGTGCATCCAATAGGTGTGTTTGTGTCATTGGACGAACATTTAGGTCATTTTCGTCCTCCCTAAGCTTATTCTTGTCCAATTAGGGTTTTTAACCAACCTTGTGCATCCAATAAGTTCATTTGTGTCATTGGTTGAACATTTAGGTCAATTTCGTCCTCCCTAGGCTTATTCTTGTCCAATTAGGGTTTTTAACCAACCTTGTGTATCCAATAAGTTCATTTGTGTCATTGGTGGAACATTTAGGTCATTTAAGTCCTCCCTAGTCTTATTCTTGTCGAATTAGGGTTTTTATGCAATCTTGTGCATTTAATAGGTGTGTTTGTGTCATTGGAGGAACATTTAGGTCATTTTCGTCCTCCCTAGTCTTATTCTTGTCCAATTAGGGTTTTTATGCAATCTTGTGCATCCAATAGGTGTGTTTGTGTCATTGGACGAACATTTAGGTCATTTTCGTCCTCCCTAGGCTTATTCTTGTCCAATTAGGGTTTTTATGCAATCTTGTGCATCCAATTGGTGTGTTTTTGTCATTGGACGAATATTTAGGTCATTTTCGTCCTCCCTAGGCTTATTCTTGTTCAATTAGGGTTTTTAACTAACCTTGTGCATCCAATAAGTTCATTTGTGTCATTGGTTGAACATTTAGGTCATTTTCGTCCTCCCTAGGCTTATTCTTGTCCAATTAGGGTTTTTAACCAACCTTGTGCATCCAATAAGTTCATTTGTGTCATTGGTGGAACATTTAGGTCATTTACGTCCTCCCTATACTTATTCTTGTCCAATTAGGGTTTTCAACCAATCTTGTGCATCCAATAAGTTCATTTGTGTCATTGGATGAACATTTAGGTCATTTTCGTCCTCCCTAGGCTTATTCTTGTCCAATTAGGGTTTTTAACCAATCTTGTGCATCCAATAAGTTCATTTGTGTCATTGGATGAACATTTAGGTCATTTTCGTCCTCCCTAGTCTTATTCTTGTCCAATTAGGGTTTTTATGCAATCTTGTGCATCCAATAGGTGTGTTTGTGTCGTTGGAGGAACATTTAGGTCATTTTCGTCTTCCCTAGTCTTATTCTTTTCCAATTAGGGTTTTTATGCAATCTTGTGCATCCAATAGGTGTGTTTGTGTCATTGGACGAACTTTTAGGTCATTTTCGTCCTCCGTAGGCTTATTCTTGTCCAATTAGGGTTTTTAACCAATCTTGTGGATACAATAAGTTCATTTGTGTCATTCGATGAACATTTAGGTCATTTTCGTCCTCCCTAGTCTTATTCTTGTCCAATTAGGGTTTTTATGCAATCTTGTGCATCCAATAGGTGTGTTTGTGTCATTGGAGGAACATTTAGGTCATTTTCGTTCTCCCTAGTCTTATTCTTGTCGAATTAGGGTTTTTATGCAATCTTGTGCATCCAATAGGTGTGTTTGTGTCATTGGTGGAACATTTAGGTCATTTTCGTCCTCCCTAGTCTTATTCTTGTCCAATTAGGGTTTTTTATGCAATCTTGTGCATCCAATAGGTGTGTTTGTGTCATTGGACAAACATTTAGGTCATTTTCGTCCTCCCTAGGCTTATTCTTGTCCAATTTGGGTTTTTAACCAATCTTGTGCATCCAATAAGTTCATTTGTGTCATTGGATGAATATTTAGGTAATTTTCGGCCTCCCTAGGCTTATTCTTGTCCAATTAGGGTTTTTAACCAACCTTGTGCATCCAATAAGTTCATTTGTGTCATTGGTGGAACATTTAGGTCATTTACGTCCTCCCTAGTCTTATTCTTGTCCAATTAGGGTTTTTATGCAATCTTGTGCATCCAATAGGTGTGTTTGTGTCATTGGAGGAACTTTTAGGTCATTTTCGTCCTCCCTAGTCTTATTCTTGTCCAATTAGGGTTTTTATGCAATCTTGTGCATCCAATAGGTGTGTTTGTGTCATTGGACGAACATTTAGGTCATTTTCGTCCTCCCTAGGCTTATTCTTGTCCAATTAGGGTTTTAAACCAATCTTGTGCATCCAATAAGTTCATTTGTGTCATTGGACGAACATTTAGGTCATTTTCGTCCTCCCTAGGCTTATTCTTGTCCAATTAGGGTTTTTATGCAATCTTGTGCATCCAATAGGTGTGTTTGTGTCATTGGAGGAACATTTAGGTCATTTTCGTCCTCCCTAGTCTTATTCTTGTCCAATTAGGGTTTTTATGCAATCTGGTGCATCCAATAGGTGTGTTCGTGTCATTGGACGAACATTTAGGTCATTTTCGTCCTCCCTAGGCTTATTCTTGTCCAATTAGGGTTTTTAACCAATCTTGTGCATCCAATAAGTTCATTTGTGTCATTGGATGAACATTTAGGTCATTTTCGTCATCCATAGTCTTATTCTTGTCCAATTAGGGTTTTAAGCAATCTTGTGCATCCAATATGTGTGTTTGTGTCATTGGATGAACATTTAGGTCATTTTCGTCCTCCCTATGCTTATTCTTGTCCAATTAGGGTTTTTAACCAATCTTGTGCATCCAATAAGTTCATTTGTGTCATTGGATGAACATTCAGGTAATTTTCGTCCTCCCTAGGCTTATTCGTGTCCAATTAGGGTTTTTAACCAATCTTGTGCATCCAATAAGTTCATTTGTGTCATTGGATGAACATTTAGGTCATTTTCGTCCTCCCTACGCTTATTCTTGACCAATTACGGTTTTTAACCAATCTTGTGCATCCAATAAGTTCATTTGTGTCATTGGACGAACATTTAGGTCATTTTCGTCCTCCCTAGGCTTATTCTTGTCCAATTAGGGTTTTTATGCAATCTTGTGCATCCAATAGGTGTGTTTGTGTCATTGGACGAACATTTAGGTCATTTACATCCTCCCTAGGCTTATTCTTGTCCAATTAGGGTTTTTAACCAATCTTGTGCATCCAATAAGTTCATTTGTGTCATTGGATGAACATTTAGGTCATTTTCGTCCTCCCTAGGCTTATTCTTGTCCAATAAGGGTTTTTATGCAATCTTGTGCATCCAATAGGTGTGTTTGTGTCATTGGATGAACATTTAGGTCATTTTCGTCCTCCCTAGGCTTATTCTTGTCCAATAAGGGTTTTTATGCAATCTTGTGCATCCAATAGGTGTGTTTGTGTCATTGGACGAACATTTAGGTCATTTTCGTCCTCCCTAGGCTTATTCTTGGCCAATTAGGGTTTTAAGCAATCTTGTGCATCCAATATGTGTGTTTGTGTCATTGGATGAACATTTAGGTCATTTTCGTCCTCCCTATGCTTATTCTTGTCCAATTACGGTTTTTAACCAATCTTGTGCATCCAATAAGTTCGTTTGTGTCATTGGATGAACATTTAGGTCATTTACATCCTCCCTAGGCTTATTCTTGTCCAATTAGGGTTTTTAACCAATCTTGTGCATCCAATAAGTTCCTTTGTGTCATTGGATGAACATTTAGGTCATTTTCGTCCTCCCTAGGCTTATTCTTGTCCAATAAGGGTTTTTATGCAATCTTGTGCATCCAATAGGTGTGTTTGTGTCATTGGACGAACATTTAGGTCATTTTCGTCCTCCCTAGGCTTATTCTTGGCCAATTAGGGTTTTTATGCAATC
>JBBPBR010000289.1:0-17515 GCA_037974775.1 Cicer pinnatifidum
TTGGATGCACAAGATTGGTTAAAAACCCTAATTGGCCAAGAATAAGCCTAGGGAGGATGAAAATGACCTAAATGTTCGTCCAATGACACAAACACACCTATTGGATGCACAAGATTGCATAAAAACCCTAATTGGACAAGAATAAGACTTGGGAGGACGAAAATGACCTAAATGTTCTTCGAATGACACAAACACACCTATTGGATGCACAAGATTGCATAAAAACCCTAATTGGCCAAGAATAAGCCTAGGGAGGACGAAAATGACCTAAATGTTCGTCCAATGACAGAAATGAACTTATTGGATGCACAAGGTTGGTTAAAAACCCTAATTGGACAAGAATAAGAATAGGGAGGACGAAAATGACCTAAATGTTCATCCAATGACACAAACACACCTATTAGATGCACAAGATTGCATAAAAACCCTAATTGGACAAGAATAAGACTAGGGAGGGCGAAAATGACCTAAATGTTCATCCAATGACACAAATGAACTTATTGGATGCACAAGATTGGTTAAAAACCCTAATTGGACAAGAATAAGCCTAGGGAGGACGAAAATGACCTAAATGTTCATTCAATGACACAAACACACCTATTGGATGCACAAGATTGCATAAAAACCCTAATTGGACAAGAATAAGCCTAGGGAGGACGAAAATGACCTAAATGTTCATCCAATGACACAAATGAACTTATTGGATGCACAAGATTGGTTAAAAACCCTAATTGGACAAGAATAAGCCTAGGGAGGACGAAAATGACCTAAATGTTCGTCCAATGACACAAATGAACTTATTGGATGCACAAGATTGCATAAAAACCCTAATTGGACAAGAATAAGCCTAGGGAGGACGAAAATGACCTAAATGTTCGTGCAATGACACAAATGAACTTATTGGATGCACAAGATTGGTTAAAAACGCTAATTGGACAAGAATAAGACTAGGGAGGACGAAAATGACCTAAATGTTCATCCAATGACACAAATGAACTTATTGGATGCACCAGATTGGTTAAAAACCCTAATTGGACAAGAATAAGCCTAGGGAGGACGAAAATGACCTAAATGTTCGTCCAATGACACAAACACACCTATTGGATGCACAAGATTGCATAAAAACCCTAATTGGACAAGAATAAGACTAGGGAGGACGAAAATGACCTAAATGTTCATCCAATGACACAAATGAACTTATTGGATGCACAAGATTGCATAAAAACCCTAATTGGACAAGAATAATCCTAGGGAGGACGAAAATGACCTAAATGTTCGTCCAATGACACAAATGAACTTATTGGATGCACAAGATTGGTTAAAAACCCTAATTGGACAAGAATAAGACTAGGGAGGACGAAAATGACCTAAATGTTCATCCAATGACACAAATGAACTTATTGGATGCACAATATTGGTTAAAAACCCTAATTGGACAAGAATAAGCATAGGGAGGACGAAAATGACCTAAATGTTCCTCCAATGACACAAACACACATATTGGATGCACAAGATTGGTTAAAAACACTAATTGGACAAGAATAAGACTAGGGAGGACGAAAATGACCTAAATGTTCGTCCAATGACACAAACACACCTATTGGATGCACAAGATTGCATAAAAACCCTAATTGGACAAGAATAAGACTAGGGAGGACGAAAATGACCTAAATGTTCATCCAATGACACAAATCAACTTATTGGATTCACATGATTGGTTAAAAACCCTAATTGGACAAGAATAACCCTAGGGAGGACGAAAATGACCTAAATGTTCGTCCAATGACACCACCACACCTATTGGATGCACAAGATTGCATAAAAACCCTAATTGGACAAGAATAAGACTAGGGAGGACGAAAATGACCTAAATGTTCCTCCAATGACACAAACACACCTATTGGATGCACAAGATTGGTTAAAAATCCTAATTGGACAAGAATAAGCCTAGGGAGGACGAAGGTGACCTAAATGTTCCTCCAATGACACAAATGAACTTATTGGTTGCACAACATTGGCTAAAACCCCTAATTGGACAAGAATAAGCCTAGGGAGGACGAAAATGACCTAAATGTTCATCCAAAGACAAAAATGAACTTATCGGATGCACAAGATTGGTTAAAAACCCTAATTGGACAAGAGTAAGCCTAGGGAGGACGAAAATGACCTAAATGTTCCTCCAATGACACAAACACACCTATTGGATGCACAAGATTGCATAAAAACCCTAATTGGACAAGAATAAGACAAGGGAGGACGAAAATAACCTAAATGTTCCTCTAATGACACAAATGAACTAATTGGATGCACAAGGTTGGTTAAAAACCCTAATTGGACAAGAATAAGCCTAGGGAGGACGAAAATGACCTAAATGTTCATCCAATGACACAAATGAACTTATTGGATGCACAAGATTGGTTAAAAACCCTAATTGGACAAGAATAAGCCTAGGGAGGACGAAAATGACCTAAATGTTCGTCCAATGACACAAACACACCTATTGGATGCACAAGATTGCATAAAAATCCTAATTGGACAAGAATAAGACTAGGGAGGACGAAAATGACCTAAATGTTCATCCAATGACACAAATGAACTTATTGGATGCACAAGATTGCATAAAAACCCTAATTGGACAAGAATAAGACTAGGGAGGACGAAAATGACCTAAATGTTCATCTAATGACACAAATGAACTTATTGGATGCACAAGATTGGTTGAAAACCCTAATTGGACAAGAATAAGCCTAGGGAGGACGAATATGACCTAAATGTTCATCCAATGACACAAATGAACTTATTGAATGCACAACATTGGTTAAAAACCCTAATCGGACAAGAATAAGCCTAGGGAGGACGAAAATGACCTAAATGTTCGTCCAATGACACAAACACACCTATTGGATGCACAAGATTGCATAAAAACCCTAATTGGACAAGAATAAGACTAGGGAGGACGAAAATGACCTAAATGTTCATCCAATGACACAAATGAACTTATTGGATGCACAAGATTGGTTAAAAACCCTAATTGGACAAGAATAAGCATAGGGAGAACAAAAATGACCTAAATGTTCGTCCAATGACACAAACCCACATATTAGATGCACAAGATTGCTTAAAACCCTAATTGGACAAGAATAAGACTAGGGAGGACGAAAATGACCTAAATGTTCATCCAATGACACAAATGAACTTATTGGATGCACAAGATTGGTTAAAAACCCTAATCGGACAAGAATAAGCCTAGGGAGGACGAAAATGACCTAAATGTTCGTCCATTGACACAAACACACCTATTGGATGCACAAGATTGCATAAAAACCCTAATTGGACAAGAATAAGACTAGGGAGGACGAAAATGACCTAAATGTTCATCCAATGACACAAATGAACTTATTGGATGCACAAGATTGGTTAAAAACCCTAATTGGACAAGAATAAGCATAGGGAGGACGAAAATGACCTAAACGTTCATCCAATGACACAAACCCTCATATTGGATGCACAAGATTGCTTAAAACCCTAATTGGACAAGAATAAGGCTAGGGAGGACGAAAATGACCTAAACGTTCATCCAATGACACAAACCCTCATATTGGATGCACAAGATTGCTTAAAACCCTAATCGGACAAGAATAAGCCTAGGGAGGACGAAAATGACCTAAATGTTCTTCCAATGACACAAACACACCTATTGGATGCACAAGATTGGTTAAAAACCCTAATCGGACAAGAATAAGCCTATGGAGGACGAAAATGACCTAAATGTTCGTCCCATGACACAAACACACCTATTGGATGCACAAGATTGCATAAAAACCCTAATTGGACAAGAATAAGACTAGGGAGGACGAAACTGACCTAAATGTTCCTCCAATGACACAAACACACCTATTGGATGCACAAGATTGCATAAAAACCCTAATTGGACAAGAATAAGACTAGGGAGGACGAAAATGACCTAAATGTTCATCCAATGACACAAATGAACTTATTGGATGCACAAGATTGGTTAAAAACCCTAATTGGACAAGAATAAGCATAGGGAGGACGAAAATGACCTAAACGTTCATCCAATGACACAAACACACCTATTGGATGCACAAGATTGCTTAAAACCCTAATTGGACAAGAATAAGACTAGGGAGGACGAAAATGACCTAAATGTTCATCCAATGACACAAATGAACTTATTGAATGCACAAGATTGGTTAAAAACCCTAATCGGACAAGAATAAGCCTAGGGAGGACGAAAATGACCTAAATGTTCTTCCAATGACACAAACACATCTATTGGATGCACAAGATTGCATAAAAACCCTAATTGGACAAGAATAAGCCTAGGGAGGACGAAAATTACCTAAATGTTCGTCCAATGACACAAACACACCTATTGGATGCACAAGATTGCATAAAAACCCTAATCGAACAAGAATAAGACTAGGGAGGACGAAATTGACCTAAATGTTCATCCAATGACACAAACACGCCTATTGGATGCACAAGATTGCATAAAAACCCTAATTGGACAAGAATAAGACTAGGGGGGACGAAAATGACCTAAATGTTCATCCAAGGACACAAATGAACTTATTGGATGCACAAGATTGGTTAAAAACCCTAATTGGACAAGAATAAGCATAGGGAGGACGAAAATGACCTAAACGTTCATCCAATGACACAAACCCACATATTGGATGCACAAGATTGCTTAAAACCCTAATTGGACAAGAATAAGACTAGGGAGGACGAAAATGACCTAAATGTTCATCCAATGACACAAATGAACTTATTGAATGGACAAGATTGGTTAAAAACCCTAATCAGACAAGAATAAGCCTAGGGAGGACGAAAATGACCTAAATGTTCGTCCAATGACACAAACACACCTATTGGATGCACAAGATTGCATAAAAACCCTAATTGGACAAGAATAAGACTAGGGAGGACGAAAATGACCTAAATGTTCATCCAATGACACAAATGAACTTATTGGATGCACAAGATTGGGTGAAAACCCTAATTGGACAAGAATAAGCCTAGGGAGGACGAAAATGACCTAAATGTTCATCCAATGACACAAATGAACTTATTGGATGCACAAGATTGGTTAAAAACCCTAATTGGACAAGAATAAGCCTAGGGAGGACGAAAATGACCTAAATGTTCATCCAATGACACAAATGAACTTATTGGATGCACAAGATTGGTTAAAAACCCTAATTGGACAAGAATAAGCCTAGGGAGGACAAAAATGACCTTAATGTTCATCCAATGACACAAATAAACTTATTGGATGCACAAGATTGGATAAAAACCCTAATTGGACAAGAATAAGCCTAGGGAGGATGAAAATGACCTAAATGTTCGTCCAATGACACAAACACACCTATTGGATGCACAAGATTGCATAAAAACCCTAATTGGACAAGAATAAGACTAGGGGGGACGAAAATGACCTAAATGTTCCTCAAATGACACAAACACACCTATTGGATGCACAAGATTGCATAAAAACCCTAATTGGACAAGAATAAGACTAGGGAGGACGAAAATGACCTAAATGTTTATCCAATGACACAAATGAACTTATTGGATGCACAAGATTGGTTAAAAACCCTAATTGGACAAGAATAAGCCTAGGGAGGACGAAAATGACCTAAATGTTCGTCCAATGAGACAAACACACCTATTGGATGCACAAGATTGCATAAAAACCCTAATTGGACAAGAATAAGACTAGGGAGGACGAAAATGACCTAAATGTTCATCCAAGGACACAAATGAACTTGTTGGATGCACAAGATTGGTTAAAAACCCTAATTGGACAAGAATAAGCCTAGGGAGGACGAAAATGACCTAAACGTTCGTCCAATGACACGAACACACCTATTGGATGCACAAGATTGCTTAAAACCCTAATTGGAAAAGAATAAGACTAGGGAGGACGAAAATGACCTAAATGTTCATTCAATGACACAAATGAACTTATTGAATGCACAAGATTGGTTAAAAACCCTAATCGGACAAGAATAAGCCTAGGGAGGATGAAAATGACCTAAATGTTCTTCCAATGACACAAACACACCTATTGGATGCACAAGATTGCATAAAAACCCTAATTGGACAAGAATAAGACTAGGGAGGACGAAAATGACCTAAATGTTCTTCCAATGACACAAACACACCTATTGGATGCACAAGATTGGTTAAAAACCCTAATCGGACAAGAATAAGCCTAGGGAGGACGAAAATGACCTAAATGTTCGTCCAATGACACAAACACACCTATTGGATGCACAAGATTGCATAAAAACCCTAATTGGACAAGAATAAGACTAGGGAGGACGAAACTGACCTAAATGTTCCTCCAATGACACAAACACACCTATTGGATGCACAAGATTGCATAAAAACCCTAATTGGACAAGAATAAGACTAGGGAGGACGAAAATTACCTAAATGTTCATCCAATGACACAAATGAACTTATTGGATCCACAAGATTGGTTAAAAACCCTAATTGGACAAGAATAAGCCTAGGAAGGACGAAAATGACCTAAATGTTCGTCCAATGACACAAACACACCTATTGGATGCACAAGATTGCATAAAAACCCTAATTGGACAAGAATAAGACTAGGGAGGACGAAAATGACCTAAATGTTCATCCAATGACACAAATGAACTTATTGGATGCACAAGATTGGTTAAAAACCCTAATTGGACAAGAATAAGCATAGGGAGGACGAAAATGACCTAAACGTTCATCCAATGACACAAACCCACATATTGGATGCACAAGATTGCTTAAAACCCTAATTGGACAAGAATAAGACTAGGGAGGACGAAAATTACCTAAATGCTCCTCCAATGACACAAATGAACTTATTGAATGCACAAAATTGGTTAAAAACCCTAATCGGACAAGAATAAGCCTAGGGAGGACGAAAATGACCTAAATGTTCGTCCAATGACACAAACACACCTATTGGATGCACAAGATTGCATAAAAACCCTAATTGGACAAGAATAAGACTAGGGAGGACGAAAATGACCTAAATGTTCATCCAATGACACAAATGAACTTATTGGATGCACAAGATTGGTTAAAAACCCTAATTGGACAAGAATAAGCATAGGGAGGACGAAAATGACCTAAACGTTCATCCAATGACACAAACCCACATATTGGATGCACAAGATTGCTTAAAACCCTAATTGGACAAGAATATGACTAGGGAGGACGAAAATGACCTAAATGTTCATCCAATGACACAAATGAACTTATTGGATGCACAAGATTGGTTAAAAACCCTAATTGGACAAGAATAAGCCTAGGGAGGACGAAAATGACCTAAATGCTCGTCCAATGACACAAACACACCTATTGGATGCACAAGATTGCATAAAAACCCTAATTGGACAAGAATAAGCCTAGGGAGGACGAAAATGACCTAAATGTTCATCCAATGACACAAATGAATTTATTGGATGCACAAGATTGGTTAAAAACCCTTGTTGGACAAGAATAAGCCTAGGGAGGACGAAAATGACCTAAATGTTCATCCAATGACACAAATGAACTTATTGGATGCACAAGATTGGTTAAAAACCCTAATTGGACAAAAATAAGCCTAGGGAGGACGAAAATGACCTAAATGTTCGTCCAATGACACAAACACACCTATTGGATGCACAAGATTGCATAAAAACCCTAATTGGACAAGAATAAGACTAGGGAGGACGAAAATGACCTAAATGTTCATCCAATGACACAAATGAACTTATTGGATGCACAAGATTGGTTAAAAACCCTAATTAGACCAGAATAAGCCTAGGGAGGAAAAAAATGACCTAAATGTTCATCCAATGACACAAATGAACTTATTGGATGCACAAGATTGGTTAAAAACCCTAATTGGACAAGAATAAGCCTAGGGAGGACGAAAATGACCTAAATGTTCGTCCAATGACACAAACACACCTATTGGATGCACAACATTGCATAAAAACTCTAATTGGACAAGAATAAGACTAGGGAGGACGAAAATGACCTAAATGTTCCTCCAATGACACAAACACACCTATTGGATGCACAAGATTGCATAAAAACCCTAATTCGACAAGAATAAGACTAGGGAGGACGAAAATGACCTAAATATTCATCCAATGACACAAATGAACTTATTGGATGCACAAGATTGGTTAAAAACCCTAATTGGACAAGAATAAGACTAGGGAGGACGAAAATGACCTAAATGTTCCTCCAATGACACAAACACACCTATTGGATGCACAAGATTGCATAAAAACCCTAATTGGACAAGAATAAGACTAGGGAGGATGAAAATGACCTAAATGTTCATCCAATGACACAAATGAACTTATTGAATGCACAAGATTGGTTACAAACCCTAATCGGACAAGAATAAGCCTAGGGAGGACGAAAATGACCTAAATGTTCCTCCAATGACACAAACACACCTATTGGATGCACAAGATTGCTTAAAACCCTAATTGGACAAGAATAAGACTAAAGAGGACGAAAATGACCTAAATGTTCATCCAATGACACAAATGAACTTATTGGATGCACAAGATTGGTTAAAAACCCTAATTGGACAAGAATAAGCATAGGGAGGACGAAAATGACCTAAACGTTCATCCAATGACACAAACCCACATATTGGATGCACAAGATTGCTTAAAACCCTAATTGGACAAGAATAAGACTAGGGAGGACGAAAATGACCTAAATGTTCATCCAATGACACAAATGAACTTATTGAATGCACAAGATTGGTTAAAAACCCTAATCGGACAAGAATAAGCCTAGGGAGGATGAAAATGACCTAAATGTTCTTCCAATGACACAAACACACCTATTGGATGCACAAGGTTGCATAAAAACCCTAATTGGACAAGAATAAGACTAGGGAGGACGAAAATGACCTAAATGTTCCTCCAATGACACAAACACACCTATTGGATGCAAAAGATTGCATAAAAACCCTAATTGGACAAGAATAAGACTAGGGAGGACGAAAATGACCTAAATGTTCATCCAATGACACAAATGAACTTATTGGATGCACAAGATTGGTTAAAAACCCTAATTAGACAAGGATAAGCCTAGGGAGGACGAAAATGACCTAAATGTTCGTCCAATGACACAAACACACCTATTGGATGCACAAGATTGCATAAAAACCCTAATTGGACAAGAATAAGACTAGGGAGGACGAAAATGACCTAAATGTTCATCCAATGACACAAATGAACTTATTGGATGCACAAGATTGGTTAAAAACCCTAATTGGACAAGAATAAGCATAGGGAGGACGAAAATGACCTAAACGTTCATCCGATGACACAAACCCACATATTGGATGCACAAGATTGCTTAAAACCCTAATTGGACAAGAATAAGACTAGGGAGGACGAAAATGACCTAAATGTTCATCCAATGACACAAATGAACTTATTGGATGCACAAGATTGGTTAAAAACCCTACTTGGACAAGAATAAGACTAGGGAGGACGAAAATGACCTAAATGTTCCTCCAATGACACAAACACACCTATTGGATGCACAAGATTGCATAAAAACCCTAATTGGACAAGAATAAGACTAGGGATGACGAAAATGACCTATATGTTCATCCAATGACACAAATGAACTTATTGGATGCACAAGATTGGTTAAAAACCCTAATTGGACAAGAATAAGCCTAGGGAGGACGAAAATGACCTAAATGTTCGTCCAATGACACAAACACACCTATTGGATGCACAAGATTGCATAAAAACCCTAATTGGACAAGTATAAGACTAGGGAGGACGAAAATGACCTAAATGTTCCTTTAATGACACAAACACACCTATTGAATGCACAAGATTGCATAAAAACCCTAATGCGACAAGAATAAGACTAGGGAGGATGAAAATGACCTAAATGTTCATCCAATGACACAAATGAACTTATTGGATGCACAAGATTGGTTAAAAACCCTACTTGGACAAGAATAAGCCTAGGGAGGACGAAAATGACCTAAATGTTCGTCCAATGACACAAACACACCTATTGGATGCACAAGATTGCATAAAAACTCTAATTGGACAAGAATAAGACTAGGGAGGACGAAAATGACCTAAATGTTCCTCCAATAACACAAATGAACTTATTGGATGCACAAGATTGGTTAAAAACCCTAATTGGACAAGAATAAGCCTAGGGAGGACGAAAATGACCTAAATGTTCGTCCAATGACACAAATGAACTTATTGGATGCACAAGATTGGTTAAAAACCCTAATTGGACAAGAATAAGCCTAGGGAGGACGAAAATGACCTAAATGTTCATCCATTGACACAAATGACCTTATTGGATGCAAAAGATTGGTTAAAAACCTTAATTGTACAAGAATAAGCCTAGGGAGGACGAAAATGACCTAAATGTTCATCCAATGACACAAATGAACTTATTGGATGGACAAGATTGGTTAAAAACCCAAATTGGACAAGAATAAGCCTAGGGAGGACGAAAATGACCTAAATGTTCATCCAATGACACAAATGAACTTATTGGATGCACAAGATTGGTTAAAAACCCTAATTGGACAAGAATAAGCCTAGGGAGGACGAAAATGACCTAAATGTTCATCCAATGACACAAATGAACTTATTGGACGCACAACATTGATTAAAAACCCTAATTGGACAAGAATAAGCCTAGGGAGGACGTAAATGACCTAAATTATCCACCAATGACACAAATGAACTTATTGGATGCACAAGGTTGGTTAAAAACTCTAATTGGACAAGAATAAGCCTAGGGAGGACGAAAATGACCTAAATGGTCAACCAATGACACAAATGAACTTATTGGATGCACAAGGTTAGTTAAAAACCCTAATTGAACAAGAATAAGCCTAGGGAGGACGAAAATGACCTAAATGTTCGTCCAATGACACAAACACACCAATTGGATGCACAAGATTGCATAAAAACCCTAATTGGACAAGAATAAGCTTTGGGATGACGAAAATGACCTAAATGTTCGTCCAATGACACAAACACACCTATTGGATGCACAAGATTGCATAAAAACCCTAATTGGACAAGAATAAGCCTAGGGAGGACGAAAATGACCTAAATGTTCATCCAATGACACAAATGAACTTATTGGATGCACAAGATTGGTTAAAAACCCTAATTGGACAAGAATAAGCCTAGGGAGGACGAAAATGACCTAAATGTTCATCCAATGACACAAATGAACTTATTGGATGCACAAGATTGGTTAAAAACCCTAATTGGACAAGAATAAGCCTAGGGAGGACGAAAATGACCTAAATGTTCGTCCAATGACACAAACACACCTATTGGATGCACAAGATTGCATAAAAACCCTAATTGGACAAGAATAAGCCTAGGGAGGAAGAAAATGACCTAAATGTTCATCCAATGACACAAATGAATTTATTGGATGCACAAGATTGGTTAAAAACCCTAATTGGACAAGAATAAGACTAGGGAGGACGAAAATGACCTAAATGTTCATCCAATGACACAAATGAACTTTTTGGATGCACAAGATTAGTTAAAAACCCTAATTGGCCAAGAATAAGCCTAGGGAGGATGAAAATGACCTAAATGTTCGTCCAATGACACAAACACACCTATTGGATGCACAAGATTGCATAAAAACCCTAATTGGACAAGAATAAGACTTGGGAGGACGAAAATGACCTAAATGTTCCTCGAATGACACAAACACACCTATTGGATGCACAAGATTGCATAAAAACCCTAATTGGCCAAGAATAAGCCTAGGGAGGACGAAAATGACCTAAATGTTCGTCCAATGACACAAATGAACTTATTGGATGCACAAGGTTGGTTAAAAACCCTAATTGGACAAGAATAAGAATAGGGAGGACGAAAATGACCTAAATGTTCATCCAATGACACAAACACACCTATTTGATGCACAAGATTGCATAAAAACCCTAATTGGACAAGAATAAGACTAGGGAGGGCGAAAATGACCTAAATGTTCATCCAATGACACAAATGAACTTATTGGATGCACAAGATTGGTTAAAAACCCTAATTGGACAAGAATAAGCCTAGGGAGGACGAAAATGACCTAAATGCTCGTCCAATGACACAAACACACCTATTGGATGCACAAGATTGCATAAAAACCCTAATTGGACAAGAATAAGCCTAGGGAGGAAGAAAGTGACCTAAATGTTCATCCAATGACACAAATGAATTTATTGGATGCACAAGATTGGTTAAAAACCCTAATTGGACAAGAATAAGACTAGGGAGGACGAAAATGACCTAAATGTTCATCCAATGACACAAATGAACTTTTTGGATGCACAAGATTAGTTAAAAACCCTAATTGGCCAAGAATAAGCCTAGGGAGGATGAAAATGACCTAAATGTTCGTCCAATGACACAAACACACCTATTGGATGCACAAGATTGCATAAAAACCCTAATTGGACAAGAATAAGACTTGGGAGGACGAAAATGACCTAAATGTTCCTCGAATGACACAAACACACCTATTGGATGCACAAGATTGCATAAAAACCCTAATTGGCCAAGAATAAGCCTAGGGAGGACGAAAATGACCTAAATGTTCGTCCAATGACACAAATGAACTTATTGGATGCACAAGGTTGGTTAAAAACCCTAATTGGACAAGAATAAGAATAGGGAGGACGAAAATGACCTAAATGTTCATCCAATGACACAAACACTCCTATTAGATGCACAAGATTGCATAAAAACCCTAATTGGACAAGAATAAGACTAGGGAGGGCGAAAATGACCTAAATGTTCATCCAATGACACAAATGAACTTATTGGATGCACAAGATTGGTTAAAAACCCTAATTGGACAAGAATAAGCCTAGGGAGGACGAAAATGACCTAAATGTTCGTCCAATGACACAAACACACCTATTGGATGCAAAGGATTGCATACAAACCCTAATTGGACAAGAATAAGACTAGGGAGGACGAAAATGACCTAAATGTTCATCCAATGACACAAATGAACTTATTGGATGCACAAGATTGGTTAAAAACCCTAATTGGACAAGAATAAGCATAGGGAGGACGAAAATGACCTAAACGTTCATCCAATGACACAAACCCACATATTGGATGCACAAGATTGATTAAAAACCCTAATCGGACAAGAATAAGCCTAGGGAGGACGAAAATGACCTAAATGTTCGTCCAATGACACAAATGAACTTATTGAATGCACAAGATTGGTTAAAAACCCTAATCGGACAAGAATAAGCCTAGGGAGGACGAAAATTACCTAAATGTTCTTCCAATGACACAAACACACCTATTGGATGCACAAGATTGCATAAAAACCCTAATTGGACAAGAATAAGACTAAGGAGGATGAAAATGACCTAAATATTCCTCCAATGACATAAATGAACTTATAGGATGCACAAGATTGGTTAAAAACCCTAATTGGACAAGAATAAGCCTAGGGAGGACGAAAATGACCTAAATGTTCGTCCAATGACACAAACACACCTATTGGATGCACAAGATTGCATAAAAACCCTAATTGGACAAGAATAAGACTAGGGAGGACGAAAATGACCTAAATGTTCATCCAATGACACAAATGAACTTATTGGATGCACAAGATTGGTTAAAAACCCTAATTGGACAAGAATAAGCATAGGGAGGACGAAAATGACCTAAACGTACATCCAATGACACAAACCCACATATTGGATGCACAAGATTGCTTAAAACCCTAATTGGACAAGAATAAGACTAGGGAGGACGAAAATGACCTAAATGTTCATCCAATGACACAAATGAACTTATTGGATGCACAAGATTGGTTAAAAACCCTAATTGGACAAGAATAAGCATAGGGAGGACGAAAATGACCTAAATGTTCATCCAATGACACAAACACACATATTGGATGCACAAGATTGCTTAAAACCCAAATTGGACAAAAATAAGACTAGGGATGACAAAAATGGCCTAAATGTTCATCCAATGACACAAATGAACTTATTGGATGCACAAGATTGGTTAAAAACCCTAATTGGACAAGAATAAGACTAGGGAGGACGAAAATGACCTAAATGTTCATCCAATGACACAAATGAACTTATTGGATGCACAAGATTGGTTAAAAACCCTAATTGGACAAGAATAAGCCTAGGGAGGACGTAAATGACCAAAATGTTCATCCAATGACACAAACACACCTATTGGATGCACAAGATTGCATAAAAACCCTAATTCGACAAGAATAAGACTAGGGAGGACGAAAATGACCTAAATGTTCATCCAATGACACAAATGAACTTATTGGATGCACAAGATTGGTTAAAAACCTTAATTGAACAAGAATAAGCCTTGGGAGGACGAAAATGACCTAAATGTTCGTCCAATGACACAAACACACCTATTGGATGCACAAGATTGCATAAAAACCCTAATTGGACAAGAATAAGACTAGGGAGGACGAAAATGACCTAAATGTTCATCCAATGACACTAACACACCTATTGGATGCACAAGATTGCATAAAAACCCTAATTGGACAAGAATAAGACTAGGGAGGACGAAAATGACCTAAATGTTCATCCAATGACACAAATGAACTTATTGGATGCACAAGATTGGTTAAAAACCCTAATTGGACAAGAATAAGCATAGGGAGGACGAAAATGACCTAAATGTTCATCCAATGACACAAACACACATATTGGATGCACAAGATTGCTTAAAACCCTATATGCACAAGAATAAAATTAGGGATGACGAAAATGACCTAAATGTTCATCCAATGACACAAATGAACTTATTGGATGCACAAGATTGGTTAAAAACCCTAATTGGACAAGAATAAGCCTAGGGAGGACGAAAATGACCTAAATGTTCGTCCAATGACACAAACACACCTATTGGATGCACAAGATTGCATAAATACCCTAATTGGACAAGAATAAGTCTAGGGAGGACGAAAATGACCTAAATGTTCCTCCAATGACACAAACACACCTATAGGATGCACAAGATTGTATAAAAACCCTAATTGGACAAGAATAAGACTAGGGAGGACGAAAATGACCTAAATGTTCATCCAATGACACAAATGAACTTATTGGATGCACAAGATTGGTTAAAAACCCTAATTGGACAAGAATAAGCCTAGGGAGGACGAAAATGACCTAAATGTTCGTCCAATGACACAAACACACCTATTTGATGAACAAGATTGCATAAAAACCCTAATTGGACAAGAATAAGACTAGGGAGGACGAAAATGACCTAAATGTTCCTCCAATGACACAAACACACCTATTGGATGCACAAGATTGCATAAAAACCCTAATTGGACAAGAATAAGACTCGGGAGGACGAAAATGACCTAATTGTTCATCCAATGACACAAATGAACTTATTGGATGCACAAGATTGGTTAAAAACCCTAATTGGACAAGAATAAGCCTAGGGAGGACGAAAATGACCTAAATGTTCGTCCAATGACACAAACACACCTATTGGATGCACAAGATTGCATAAAAACCCTAATTGGACAAGAATAAGACTAGGGAGGACGAAAATGACCTAAATGTTCATCCAATGACCCAAATGAACATTGGATGCACAAGATTGGTTAAAAACCCTAATTGCACAAGAATAAGCCTAGGGAGGACGAAAATGACCTAAATGTTCATCCAATGACACAAATCAACTTATTGGATGCACATGATTGGTTAAAAACCCTAATTGGACACGAATAAGCCTAGGGAGGACGAAAATGACCTAAATGTTCGTGTAATGATACAAATGAACTTATTGGATGCACAAGATTGGTTAAAAACCCTAATTGGACAAGAATAAGCATAGGGAGGACGAAAATGACCTAAATGTTCGTCCAATGACACAAACACACCTATTGGATGCACAAGATTGCTTAAAACCCTAATTGGACAAGAATAAGACTAGGGAGGACGAAAATGACCTAAATGTTCATCCAATGACACAAATGAACTTTTTGGATGCACAAGATTGGTTAAAAACCCTAATCGGACAAGAATAAGCCTAGGGAGGACGAAAATGACCTAAATGTTCGTCCAATGACACAAACCCACATATTGGATGCACAAGATTGCTTAAAACCCTAATTGGACAAGAATAAGACTAGGGAGGACGAAAATGACCTAAATGTTCATCCAATGACACAAATTAACTTTTTGGATGCACAAGATTGGTTAAAAACCCTAATCGGACAAGAATAAGCCTAGGGAGGACGAAAATGACCTAAATGTTCGTCCAATGACACAAACCCACATATTGGATGCACAAGATTGCTTAAAACCCTAATTGGACAAGAATAAGACTAGGGAGGACGAAAATGACCTAAATGTTCATCCAATGACACAAATGAACTTTTTGGATGCACAAGATTGGTTAAAAACCCTAATCGGACAAGAATAAGCCTAGGGAGGACGAAAATGACCTAAATGTTCGTCCAATTACACAAACACACCTATTGGATGCACAAGATTGCATAAAAACCCTAATTGGACAAGAATAAGACTAGGGAGGACGAAAATGACCTAAATGTTCATCCAATGACACAAATGAACTTAATGGATGCACAAGATTGGTTAAAAACCCTAATTGGACAAGAATAAGCATAGGCAAGACGAAAATGACCTAAATGTTCATCCAATGACACAAACCCACATATTGGATGCACAAGATTGCTTAAAACCCTAATTGGACAAGAATAAGACTAGGGAGGACGAAAATGACCTAAATGTTCATCCAATGACACAAATGAACTTTTTGGATGCACAAGATTGGTTAAAAACCCTAATTGGCCAAGAATAAGCCTAGGGAGGATGAAAATGACCTAAATGTTCGTCCAATGACACAAACACACCTATTGGATGCACAAGATTGCATAAAAACCCTAATTGGACAAGAATAAGACTAGGGAGGACGAAAATGACCTAAATGTTCCTCGAATGACACAAACACACCTATTGGATGCACAAGATTGCATAAAAACCCTAATTGGCCAAGAATAAGCCTAGGGAGGACGAAAATGACCTAAATGTTCGTCCAATGACACAAATGAACTTATTGGATGCACAAGGTTGGTTAAAAACCCTAATTGGACAAGAATAAGAATAGGGAGGACGAAAATGACCTAAATGTTCATCCAATGACACAAACACACCTATTAGATGCACAAGATTGCATAAAAACCCTAATTGGACCAGAATAAGACTAGGGAGGGCGAAAATGACCTAAATGTTCATCCAATGACACAAATGAACTTATTGGATGCACAAGATTGGTTAAAAACCCTAATTGGACAAGAATAAGCCTAGGGAGGACGAAAATGACCTAAATGCTCGTCCAATGACACAAACACACCTATTGGATGCACAAGATTGCATAAAAACCCTAATTGG
>JBBPBR010000290.1:0-16363 GCA_037974775.1 Cicer pinnatifidum
AAAACCCTAATCGGACAAGAATAAGCCTAGGGAGGACGAAAATGACCTAAATGTTCGTCCAATTACACAAACACACCTATTGGATGCACAAGATTGCATAAAAACCCTAATTGGACAAGAATAAGACTAGGGAGGACGAAAATGACCTAAATGTTCCTCCAATGACACAAACACACCTATTGGATGCACAAGATTGCATAAAAACCCAAATTGGACAAGAATAAGACTAGGGAGGACGTAAATGACCTAAATGTTCCACCAATGACACAAATGAACTTATTGGATGCACAAGGTTGGTTAAAAACCCTAATTGGCCATGAATAAGCCTAGGGAGGATGAAAATGACCTAAATGTTCCTCCAATTACACAAACACACCTATTGGATGCACAAGATTGCATAAAAACCCAAATTGGACAAGAATAAGACTAGGGAGGACGTAAATGACCTAAATGTTCCACCAATGACACAAATGAACTTATTGGATGCACAAGGTTGGTTAAAAACCCTAATTGGACAAGAATAAGACTAGGGAGGACGAAAATGACCTAAATGTTCATCCAATGACACAAATGAACTTTTTGGATGCACAAGATTGGTTAAAAACCCTAATTGGCCAAGAATAAGCCTAGGGAGGATGAAAATGACCTAAATGTTCGTCCAATGACACAAACACACCTATTGGATGCACAAGATTGCATAAAAACCCTAATTGGACAAGAATAAGACTTGGGAGGACGAAAATGACCTAAATGTTCCTCGAATGACACAAACACACCTATTGGATGCACAAGATTGCATAAAAACCCTAATTGGCCAAGAATAAGCCTCGGGAGGACGAAAATGACCTAAATGTTCGTCCAATGACACAAATGAACTTATTGGATGCACAAGGTTGGTTAAAAACCCTAATTGGACAAGAATAAGAATAGGGAGGACGAAAATGACCTAAATGTTCATCCAATGACACAAACACACCTATTAGATGCACAAGATTGCATAAAAACCCTAATTGGACAAGAATAAGACTAGGGAGGGCGAAAATGACCTAAATGTTCATCCAATGACACAAATGAACTTATTGGATGCACAAGATTGGTTAAAAACCCTAATTGGACAAGAATAAGCCTAGGGAGGACGAAAATGACCTAAATGTTCATTCAATGACACAAACACACCTATTGGATGCACAAGATTGCATAAAAACCCTAATTGGACAAGAATAAGCCTAGGGAGGACGAAAATGACCTAAATGTTCATCCAATGACACAAATGAACTTATTGGATGCACAAGATTGGTTTAAAACCCTAATTGGACAAGAATAAGCATAGGGAGGACGAAAATGACCTAAATGTTCGTCCAATGACACAAACCCACATATTGGATGCACAAGATTGCTTAAAACCCTAATTGGACAAGAATAAGACTAGGGAGGACGAAAATGACCTAAATGTTCATCCAATGACACAAATCAACTTTTTGGATGCACAAGATTGGTTAAAAACCCTAATCGGACAAGAATAAGCCTAGGGAGGACGAAAATGACCTAAATGTTCGTCCAATTACACAAACACACCTATTGGATGCACAAGATTGCATAAAAACCCTAATTGGACAAGAATAAGACTAGGGAGGACGAAAATGACCTAAATGTTCCTCCAATGACACAAACACACCTATTGGATGCACAAGATTGCATAAAAACCCTAATAGGACAAGAATAAGACTTGGCATGACGAAAATGACCTAAATGTTCATCCAATGACACAAATGAACTTATTGGATGCACAAGACTGGTTAAAAACCCTAATTGGACAAGAATAAGCCTAGGGAGGACGAAAATGACCTAAATGTTCGTCCAATGACACAAACACACCTATTGGATGCACAAGATTGCATAAAAACCCTAATTGGACAAGAATAAGACTAGGGAGGACGAAAATGACCTAAATGTTCATCCAATGACACAAATGAACTTATTGGATGCACAAGATTGGTTAAAAACCCTAATTGGACAAGAATAAGCATAGGCAAGACGAAAATGACCTAAATGTTCGTCCAATGACACAAACCCACATATTGGATGCACAAGATTGCTTAAAACCCTAATTGGACAAGAATAAGACTAGGGAGGACGAAAATGACCTAAATGTTCATCCAATGACACAAATGAACTTTTTGGATGCACAAGATTGGTTAAAAACCCTAATCGGACAAGAATAAGCCTAGGGAGGACGAAAATGACCTAAATGTTCGTCCAATTACACAAACACACCTATTGGATGCACAAGATTGCATAAAAACCCTAATTGGACAAGAATAAGACTAGGGAGAACAGAAATGACCTAAATGTTCCTCCAATGACACAAACACACCTGTTGGATGCACAAGATTGCATAAAAACCCTAATAGGACAAGAATAAGACTTGGCAGGACGAAAATGACCTAAATGTTCATCCAATGACACAAATGAACTTATTGGATGCACAAGATTGGTTAAAAACCCTAATTGGCCAAGAATAAGCCTAGGGAGGATGAAAAGGACCTAAATGTTCGTCCAATGACACAAACACACCTATTGGATGCACAAGATTGCATAAAAACCCTAATTGGACAAGAATAAGACTAGGGAGGACGAAAATGACCTAAATGTTCCTCCAATGACACAAACACACCTATTGGATGCACAAGATTGCATAAAAACCCTAATTGGACAAGAATAAGACTAGGGAGGACGTAAACGACCTAAATGCTCCACCAATGACACAAATGAACTTATTGGATGCACAAGGTTGGTTAAAAACCCTAATTGGACAAGAATAAGACTAGGGAGGACGAAAATGACCTAAATGTTCATCCAATGACACAAATGAAGTTATTGGATGCACAAGATTGCATAAAAACCCTAATTGGATAAGAATAAAACTAGCGAGGACGAAAATGACCTAAATGTTCCTCCAATGACACAAACACACCTATTGGATGCACAAGATTGGTTCAAAACCCTAATCGGACAAGAATAAGCCTAGGGAGGACGAAAATGACCTAAATGTTCGTCCAATTACACAAACACACCTATTGGATGCAGAAGATTGCATAAAAACCCTAATTGGACAAGAATAAGACTAGGGAGGACGAAAATGACGTAAATGTTCCTCCAATGACACAAACACACCTATTGGATGCACAAGATTGCATAAAAACCCTAATAGGACAAGAATAAGACTTCGGAGGACGAAAATGACCTAAATGTTCATCCAATGACACAAATGAACTTATTGGATGCACAAGATTGGTTAAAAACCCTAATTGGCCAAGAATAAGCCTAGGGAGGATGAAAATGACCTAAATGTTCGTCCAATGACACAAACACACCTATTGGATGCACAAGATTGGTTCAAAACCCTAATCGGACAAGAATAAGCCTAGGGAGGACGAAAATGACCTAAATGTTCGTCCAATTACACAAACACACCTATTGGATGCACAAGATTGCATAAAAACCCTAATTGGACAAGAATAAGACTAGGGAGGACGAAAATGACCTAAATGTTCCTCCAATGACACAAACACACCTATTGGATGCCCAAGATTGCATAAAAACCCTAATAGGACAAGAATAAGACTTGGGAGGACGAAAATGACCTAAATGTTCATCCAATGACACAAATGAACTTATTGGATGCACAAGATTGGTTAAAAACCCTAATTGGCCAAGAATAAGCCTAGGGAGGATGAAAATGACCTAAATGTTCGTCCAATGACACAAACACACCTATTGGATGCACAAGATTGCATAAAAACCCTAATTGGACAAGAATAAGACTAGGGAGGACGAAAATGACCTAAATGTTCCTCCAATTACACAAACACACCTATTGGATGCACAAGATTGCATAAAAACCCTAATTGGTCAAGAATAAGACTAGGGAGGACGTAAATGACCTAAATGTTCCACCAATGACACAAATGAACTTATTGGATGCACAAGGTTGGTTAAAAACCCTAATTGGACAAGAATAAGACTAGGGAGGACGAAAATGACCTAAATGTTCATCCAATGACACAAATGAAGTTATTGGATGCACAAGATTGCATAAAAACCCTAATTGGACAAGAATAAGACTAGGGAGGACGAAAATGACCTAAATGTTCCTCCAATGACACAAACACACCTATTGGATGCACAAGATTGCATAAAAACCTAATTCGACAAGAATAAGACTAGGGAGGACGAAAACGACATAAATGTTCCTCCAATGACACAAACACACCTATTGGATGCCCAAGATTGCATAAAAACCCTAATTGGACAAGAATAAGACTAGGGAGGACGTAAATGACCTAAATGTTCCACCAATGACACAAATGAACTTATTGGATGCACAAGGTTGGTTAAAAACCCTAATTGGACAAGAATAAGCCTAGGGAGGACGAAAATGACCTAAATGTTCAACCAATGATACAAATGAACTTATTGGATGCACAAGGTTGGTTAAAAACCCTAATTGGACAAGAATAAGCCTAGGGAGGACGAAAATGACCTAAATGTTCGTCCAATAACACAAACACACCTATTGGATGCACATGATTGCCTTAAAACCCTAATCGAACAAGAATAAGCCTAGGGAGGACGAAAATGACCTAAATGTTCGTCCAATGACACAAACACACCTATTGGATGCACAAGATTGCATAAAAACCCTAATTGGACAAGAATAAGACTAGGGAGGACGAAAATGACCTAAATGTTCCTCCAATGACACAAACACACCTATTGGATGCACAAGATTGCATAAAAACCCTAATTCGACAAGAATAAGACTTGGGAGGACGAAAATGACATAAATGTTCATCCAATGACACAAATGAACTTATTGGATGCACAAGATTGGTTAAAAACCCTACTTGGACAAGAATAAGCCTAGGGAGGACGAAAATGACCTAAATGTTCATCCAATGACACAAACACACATATTGGATGCACAAGATTGCTTAAAACCCTAATTGGACAAGAATAAGACTAGGGATGACGAAAATGACCTAAATGTTCATCCAATGATACAAATAAACTTATTGGATGCACAAGATTGGTTAAAAACCCTAATTGGACAAGAATAAGCCTAGGGAGGACGAAAATGACCTAAATGTTCGTCCAATGACACAAACACACCTATTGGATGCACAAGATTGCATAAAAACCCTAATTGGACAAGAATAAGCCTAGGGAGGACGAAAATGACCTAAATGTTCTTCCAATGACACATACACACCTATTGGATGCACAAGATTGCATAAAATCCCTAATTGGACAAGAATAAGACTAGGGAGGACGAAAATGACCTAAATGTTCCTCCAATGACACAAACACACCTATTGGATGCACAAGATTGCATAAAAACCCTAATTGGACAAGAATAAGACTTGGGAGGACGAAAATGACCTAAATGTTCATCCAATGACACAAATGAACTTATTAGCTCCACAAGATTGGTTAAAAACCCTAATTGGACAAGAATAAGCCTAGGGAGGACGAAAATGACCTAAATGTTCGTCCAATGACACAAACACACCTATTGGATGCACAAGATTGCATAAAAACCCTAATTGGACAAGAATAAGACTAGGGAGGACGAAAATGACCTAAATGTTCCTCCAATGACACAAACACACCTATTGGATGCACAAGATTGCATAAAAACCCTAATTGGACAAGAATAAGCATAGGGAGGACGAAAATGACCTAAACGTTCATCCAACGACACAAACCCACATATTGGATGCACAAGATTGCTTAAAACCCTAATTGGACAAGAATAAGACAAGGGAGGACGAAAATGACCTAAATGTTCATCCAATGACACAAATGAACTTATTGAATGCACAAGATTGGTTAAAAACCCTAATCGGACAAGAATAAGCCTAGGGAGGATGAAAATTACCTAAATGTTCTTCCAATGACACAAACACACCTATTGGATGCACAAGATTGCATAAAAACCCTAATTGGACAAGAATAAGACTAGGGAGGACGAAAATGACCTAAATGTTCCTCCAATGACACAAACACACCTATTGGATGCACAAGATTGCATAAAAACCCTAATTGGACAAGAATAAGAATAGGGAGGACGAAAATGACCTAAATGTTTCTCCAATGACACAAACACACCTATTGGATGCACAAGATTGCATAAAAACCCTAATTGGACAAGAATAAGACTAGGGAGGACGAAAATGACCTAAATGTTCATCCAATGACACAAACGAACTTATTGGATGCACAAGATTGGTTAAAAACCCTAATTGGACAAGAATAAGCATAGGGAGGACGAAAATGACCTAAACGTTCATCCAATGACACAAACCCACATATTGGATGCACAAGATTGCTTAAAACCCTAATTGGACAAGAATAAGACTAGGGAGAACGAAAATGACCTATATGTTCATCCAATGACACAAATGAACTTATTGAATGCACAAGATTGGTTAAAAACCCTAATCGGACAAGAATAAGCCTAGGGAGGACGAAAATGACCTAAGTGTTCTTCCAATGACACAAACACACCTATTGGATGCACAAGATTGCATAAAAACCCTAATTGGACAAGAATAAGACTAGGGAGGACGAAAATGACCTAAATGTTCCTCCAATGACACAAACACACCTATTAGATGCACAAGATTGCATAAAAACCCTAATTGGACACGAATAAGACTAGGGAGGGCGAAAATGACCTAAATGTTCATCCAATGACACAAATGAACTTATTGGATGCACAAGATTGGTTAAAAACCCTAATTGGCCAAGAATAAGCCTAGGGAGGATGAAAATGACCTAAATGTTCGTCCAATGACACAAACACACCTATTGGATGCACAAGATTGCATAAAAACCCTAATTGGACAAGAATAAGACTAGGGAGGACGAAAATGACCTAAATGTTCATCGAATGACACAAACACACCTATTGGATGCACAAGATTGGTTAAAAACCCTAATTGGACAAGAATAAGACTAGGGAGGACGAAAATGACCTAAATGTTCCTCCAATGACACAAACACACTTATTGGATGCACAAGATTGCATAAAACCCTAATTGGAAAAGAATAAGACTAGGGAGGACGAAAATGACCTAAATGTTCATCCAATGACACAAACACACATATTGGATGCACAAGATTGCTTAAAACCCTAATTAGACAAGAATAAGAATAGGGAGGACGGAAATGACATATATGTTCAACCAATGACACAAATGAACTTATTGGATGCACAAGGTTGGTTAAAAACCCTAATTGGACAAGAATAAGCCTAGGGAGGACGAAAATGACCTAAATGTTCGTCCAATGACACAAACACACCTATTGGATGCACAAGATTGCATAAAAACCCTAATTGGACAAGAATAAGCCTAGGGAGGACGAAAATGACCTAAATGTTCGTCCAACGACACAAACACACCTATTGGACGCACAAGATTGCATACAAAACCCTAATTGGACAAGAATAAGCCTAGGGAGGAGGAAAATGACCTAAATATTCATCCAATGACACAAATGAACTTATTGGATGCACAAGATTGGTTAAAAACCCTAATTGGACAAGAATAAGCCTAGGGAGGACGAAAATGACCTAAATGTTCATCCAATGACACAAATGAACTTATTGGATGCACAAGATTGATTAAAAACCCTAATTGGACAAGAATAAGCCTAGGGAGGACGAAAATGACCTAAATGTTCATCCAATGACACAAATGAATTTATTGGATGAACAAGACTGGTTAAAAACCTTAATTAAACAAGAATAAGCCTTAGGAAGACGAAAATGACCTAAATGTTCATCCAATGACACAAATGAACTTATCGGATGCACAAGATTGGTTAAAAACCCTAATTGGACAAGAATAAGCCTAGGGTGGACGAAAATGACCTAAATGTTCATCCAATGAGACAAATGAACTTATTGGATGCACAAGATTGGTTAAAAACCCTAATTGGACAAGAATAAGCCTAGGGAGGACGAAAATGACCTAAATGTTCATCCAATGACACAAACACACCTATTGGATGCACAAGATTGGTTAGAAACCTTAATTGGACAAGAATATGCATAGGGAGGACGAAAATGACCTAAATGTTCATCCAATGACACAAATGAACTTATTGGATGCACAAGATTGGTTAAAAACCCTAATTGGACAAGAATAAGCCTAGGGTGGACGAAAATGACCTAAATGTTCATCCAATGACACAAATGAACTTATTGGATGCACAAGATAGGTTAAAAACCCTAATTGGACAAGAATAAGCCTAGGGAGGACGAAAATGACCTAAATGTTCGTCCAATGACACAAACACACCTATTGGATGCACAAGATTGCATAAAAACCCTAATTGGACAAGAATAAGCCTAGGGAGGACGAAAATGACCTAACTGTTCGTCCAATGACACAAACACACCTATTGGATGCACAAGATTGCATAAAAACCCTAATTGGACAAGAATAAGACTAGGGAGGACGAAAATGACCTAAATGTTCATCCAATGACACAAATGAACTTATAGCATGCACAAGATTGGTTAAAAACCCTAATTGGACAAGAATAAGCATAGGGAGGACGAAAATTACCTAAATGTTCATCCAATGACACAAACACACATATTGGATGCACAAGATTGCTTAAAATCCTAATTGGGCAAGAATAAGACTATGGAGGACGAAAATGACCTAAATGTTCATCGAATGACACAAATGAACTTATTGGATGCACAAGATTGGTTAAAAACCCTAATTGGACAAGAATAAGCCTAGGGAGGACGAAAATGACCTAAATGTTCGTCCAATGACACAAACACACCTATTGGATGCACAAGATTGCATAAAAACCCTAATTGGACAAGAATAAGACTAGGGAGGACGAAAATGACCTAAATGTTTATCCAATGACACAAACCCACATATTGGATGCACAAGATTGCTTAAAACCCTAATTCTACAAGAATAAGACTAGGGAGGACGAAAATGACCTAAATGTTCATCCAATGACACAAATGAACTTATTGGATGCACAAGATTGGTTAAAAACCCTAATTGGACAAGAATAAGCCTAGGGAGGACGAAAATGACCTAAATGTTCGTCCAATGACACAAACACACCTATTGGATGCACAAGATTGCATAAAAACCCTAATTGGACAAGAATAAGACTAGGGAGGACGAAAATGACCTAAATGTTCATCCAATGACACAAATGAACTTATTGAATGCACAAGATTGGTTAAAAACCCTAATCGGACAAGAATAAGCCTAGGGAGGACGAAAATGACCTAAATGTTCGTCCAATGACACAAACCCACATATTGGATGCACAAGATTGCTTAAAACCCTAATTGGACAAGAATAAGACTAGGGAGGACGAAAATGACCTAAATGTTCATCCAATGACACAAAGGAACTTTTTGGATGCACAAGATTGGTTAAAAACCCAAATCGGACAAGAATAAGCCTAGGGAGGACGAAAATGACCTAAATGTTCGTCCAATTACACAAACACACCTATTGGATGCACAAGATTGCATAAAAACCCTAATTGGACACGAATAAGACTAGGGAGGACGAAAATGACCTAAATGTTCGTCCAATGACACAAACACACCTATTGGATGCACAAGATTGCATAAAAACCCTAATAGGACAAGAATAAGACTTGGGAGGACGAAAATGACCTAAATGTTCATCCAATGAAACAAATGAACTTATTGGATGCACAAGATTGGTTAAAAACCCTAATCGGACAAGAATAAGCCTAGGGAGGACGAAAATGACCTAAATGTTCGTCCAATTACACAAACACACCTATTGGATGCACAAGATTGCATAAAAACCCTAATTGGACAAGAATAAGACTAGGGAGGACGAAAATGACCTAAATGTTCCTCCAATGACACAAACACACCTATTGGATGCACAAGATTGCATAAAAACCCTAATAGGACAAGAATAAGACTTGGCATGACGAAAATGACCTAAATGTTCATCCAATGACACAAATGAACTTATTGGATGCACAAGACTGGTTAAAAACCCTAATTGGACAAGAATAAGCCTAGGGAGGACGAAAATGACCTAAATGTTCGTCCAATGACACAAACACACCTATTGGATGCACAAGATTGCATAAAAACCCTAATTGGACAAGAATAAGACTAGGGAGGACGAAAATGACCTAAATGTTCATCCAATGACACAAATGAACTTATTGGATGCACAAGATTGGTTAAAAACCCTAATTGGACAAGAATAAGCATAGGCAAGACGAAAATGACCTAAATGTTCGTCCAATGACACAAACCCACATATTGGATGCACAAGATTGCTTAAAACCCTAATTGGACAAGAATAAGACTAGGGAGGACGAAAATGACCTAAATGTTCATCCAATGACACAAATGAACTTTTTGGATGCACAAGATTGGTTAAAAACCCTAATCGGACAAGAATAAGCCTAGGGAGGACGAAAATGACCTAAATGTTCGTCCAATTACACAAACACACCTATTGGATGCACAAGATTGCATAAAAACCCTAATTGGACAAGAATAAGACTAGGGAGAACAGAAATGACCTAAATGTTCCTCCAATGACACAAACACACCTGTTGGATGCACAAGATTGCATAAAAACCCTAATAGGACAAGAATAAGACTTGGCAGGACGAAAATGACCTAAATGTTCATCCAATGACACAAATGAACTTATTGGATGCACAAGATTGGTTAAAAACCCTAATTGGCCAAGAATAAGCCTAGGGAGGATGAAAAGGACCTAAATGTTCGTCCAATGACACAAACACACCTATTGGATGCACAAGATTGCATAAAAACCCTAATTGGACAAGAATAAGACTAGGGAGGACGAAAATGACCTAAATGTTCCTCCAATGACACAAACACACCTATTGGATGCACAAGATTGCATAAAAACCCTAATTGGACAAGAATAAGACTAGGGAGGACGTAAACGACCTAAATGCTCCACCAATGACACAAATGAACTTATTGGATGCACAAGGTTGGTTAAAAACCCTAATTGGACAAGAATAAGACTAGGGAGGACGAAAATGACCTAAATGTTCATCCAATGACACAAATGAAGTTATTGGATGCACAAGATTGCATAAAAACCCTAATTGGATAAGAATAAAACTAGCGAGGACGAAAATGACCTAAATGTTCCTCCAATGACACAAACACACCTATTGGATGCACAAGATTGGTTCAAAACCCTAATCGGACAAGAATAAGCCTAGGGAGGACGAAAATGACCTAAATGTTCGTCCAATGACACAAACACACCTATTGGATGCACAAGATTGCATAAAAACCCTAATTGGACAAGAATAAGACTAGGGAGGACGAAAATGACCTAAATGTTCCTCCAATGACACAAACACACCTATTGGATGCACAAGATTGGTTAAAAACCATAATTGGACAAGAATAAGCCTAGGGAGGACGAAAATGACCTAAATGTTCCTCCAATGACACAAACACACCTATTGGATGCACAAGATTGGTTAAAAACCATCATTGGAAAAGAATAAGCCTAGGGAGGACGAAAATGACCTAAATGTTCATCCAATGACACAAATGAACTTATTCGATGCACAAGATTGGTTAAAAACTCTAATTGGACAAGAATAAGCCTAGGGAGGATGAAAATGACCTAAATGTTCAACCAATGACACAAATGAACTTATTGGATGCACAAGGTTGGTTAAAAACCTTAATTGGACAAGAATAAGCCTAGGGAGGACGAAAATGACCTAAATGTTCGTCCAATGACACAAACACACCTATTGGATGCACAAGATTGCATAAAAACCCTAATTGGACAAGAATAAGACTAGGGAGGACGAAAATGACCTAAATGTTCCTCCAATGACACAAACACACCTATTGAATGCACAAGATTGCATAAAAACCCTAATTGGACAAGAATAAGACTAGGGAGGACGTAAATGACCTAAATGTTCCACCAATGACACAAATGAACTTATTGGATGCACAAGGTTCGTTAAAAACCCTAATTGGACAAGAATAAGCCTAGGGAGGACGAAAATGACCTAAATGTTCAACCAATGACACAAATGAACTTATTGGATGCACAAGGTTGGTTAAAAACCCTAATTGGACAAGAATAAGCCTAGGGAGGACGAAAATGACCTAAATGTTCGTCCAATGACACAAACACACCTATTGGATGCACAAGATTGCATAAAAACCCTAATTGGACAAGAATAAGACTAGGGAGGACGAAAATGACCTAAATGTTCCTCCAATGACACAAACACACCTATTGAATGCACAAGATTGCATAAAAACCCTAATTGGACAAGAATAAGACTAGGGAGGACGAAAATGACCTAAATGTTCCTCCAATGACACAAACACACCTATTGGATGCACAAGATTGCATAAAAACCCTAATTGGACAAGAATAAGACTTTCGGAGGACGAAAATGACCTAAATGTTCATCCAATGACACAAATGAACTTATTGGATGCACAAGATTGGTTAAAAACCCTAATTGGACAAGAATAAGCCTAGGGAGGACGAAAATGACCTAAATGTTCGTCCAATGACACAAACACACCTATTGGATGCACAAGATTGCATAAAAACCCTAATTGGACAAGAATAAGACTAGGGAGGACGAAAATGACCTAAATGTTCCTCCAATGACACAAACACACCTATTGGATGCACAAGATTGCATAAAAACCTAATTCGACAAGAATAAGACTAAGGACGACGAAAATTACCTAAATGTTCATCCAATGACACAAATGAACTTATTGGATGCACAAGATTGGTTAAAAACCCTAATTGGACAAGAATAAGCCTAGGGAGGACGAAAATGACCTAAATGTTCGTCCAATGACACAAACACACCTATTGGATGCACAAGATTGCATAAAAACCCTAATTGGACAAGAATAAGACTAGGGAGGACGAAAATGACCTAAATGTTCCTCCAATGACACAAACACACCTATTGGATGCACAAGATTGCATAAAAACCCTATGTGGACAAGAATAAGACTAGGGAGGACGAAAATGACCTATATGTTCATCCAATGACACAAATGAACTTATTGGATGCACAAGATTGGTTAAAAACCCTAATTGGACAAGAATAAGCCTAGGGAGGACGAAAATGACCTAAATGTTCGTCCAATGACACAAACACACCTATTGGATGCACAAGATTGCATAAAAACCCTAATTGGACAAGAATAAGACTAGGGAGGACAAAAATGACCTAAATGTTCCTCCAATGATACAAATGAACTTATTGGATGCACAAGGTTGGTTAAAAACCCTAATTGGACAAGAATAAGCCTAGGGAGGACGAAAATGACCTAAATGTTCGTCCAATGACACAAACACACCTATTGGATGCACAAGATTGCATAAAAACCCTAATTGGACAAGAATAAGCCTAGGGAGGCCGAAAATGACCTAAATATTCGTCCAATGACACAAACACACCTATTGGATGCACAAGATTGCATAAAAACCCTAATTGGACAAGAATAAGCCTAGGGAGGACGAAAATGACCTAAATGTTCAACCAATGACACAAATGAACCTATTGGATGCACAAGATTGCATAAAAACCCTAATTGGACAACAATAAGCCTAGGGAGGACGAAAATGACCTAAATGTTCCACCAATGACACAAATGAACTTATTGGAAGCACAAGGTTGGTTAAAAACCCTAATTGGACGAGAACAAGCCTAGGGAGGACGAAAATGACCTAAATGTTCATCAAATGACACAAATGAACTTATTGGATGCACAAGATTGGTTAAAAACCCTAATTGGACAAGAATAAGCCTAGGGAGGACGTAAATGACCTAAATGTTCATCCAATGACACAAATGAACTTATTGGATGCACAAGATTGGTTAAAAACCATAATTGGACAAGAATAAGCATAGGGAGGACGAAAATGACCTAAATGTTCCTCCAATGACACAAACACACCTATTGGATGCACAAGATTGCATAAAAACCCTAATTCGACAAGAATAAGACTAGGGAGGACGAAAATGACCTAAATGTTCCTCCAATGACACAAACACACCTATTTGATGCACAAGATTGCATAAAAACCCTAATTGGACAAGAATAAGACTAGGGAGGACGTAAATGACCTAAATGTTCCACCAATGACCCAAATGAACTTATTGGATACACAAGGTTGGTTAAAAACCCTAATTGGACAAGAATAAGGCTAGGGAGGACGAAAATGACCTAAATGTTCAACCAAAATGACCTATTGGATGCAAAGGATTGCATAAAAACCCTAATTGGACAAGAATAAGCCTAGGGAGGCCGAAAATGACCTAAATGTTCGTCCAATGACACAAACACACCTATTGGATGCACAAGATTTCATAAAAACCCTAATTGGACAAGAACAAGCCTAGGGAGGACGAAAATGACCTAAATGTTCATCAAATGACACAAATGAACTTATTGGATGCACAAGATTGGTTAAAAACCCTAACTGGACAAGAATAAGCCATGGGAGGACGTAAATGACCTAAATGTTCATCCAATGACACAAATGAACTTATTGGATGCACAAGATTGGTTAAAAACCCTAATTGGACAAGAATAAGCATAGGGAGGACGAAAATGACCTAAATGTTCATCCAATGACACAAACACACATATTGGATGCACAAGATTGCTTAAAACCCTAATTGGACAAGAATAAGACTAGGGACGACGAAAATGCCCTAAATGTTCATCCAATGACACAAATGAACTTATTGGATGCACAAGATTGGTTAAAAACCCTAATTGGACAAGAATAAGCCTAGGGAGGACGAAAATGACCTAAATGTTCGTCCAATGACACAAACACACCTATTGGATGCACAAGATTGCATAAAAACCCTAATTGGACAAGAATAAGCCTAGGGAAAACGAAAATGACGTAAATGTTCATCCAATGACACAAATGAACTTATTGGAAGCACAAGATTGGTTAAAAACCCTAATTGGACAAGAATAAGCCTAGGGAGGACGAAAATGACCTAAATGTTCATCTAATGACACAAATGAACTTATTGGATGCACAAGATTGGTTAAAAACCCTAATTGGACAAGAATAAGCCTAGGGAGGATGAAAATGACCTAAATGTTCGTTCAATGACACAAACACACCTATTGGATGCACAAGATTGCATAAAAACCCTAATTGGACAAGAATAAGACTAGGGAGGACGAAAATGACCTAAATGTTCCTCCAATGACACAAACACACCTATTGGATGCACAAGATTGCATAAAAACCCTAATAGGACAAGAATAAGACTTGGGAGGACGAAAATGACCTAAATGTTCATCCAATGACACAAATGAACTTATTGGATGCACAAGATTGGTTAAAAACCCTAATTGGCCAAGAATAAGCCCAGGGAGGATGAAAATGACCTAAATGTTCGTCCAATGACACAAACACTCCTATTGGATGCACAAGATTGCATAAAAACCCTAATTGGACAAGAATAATACTAGGGAGGACGAAAATGACCTAAATGTTCCTCCAATGACACAAACACACCTATTGGATGCACAAGATTGCATAAAAACCCTAATTGGACAAGAATAAGACTAGGGAGGACGTAAATGACCTAAATGTTCATCCAATGACACAAATGAACTTATTGGATGCACAAGGTTGGTTAAAAACCCTAATTGGACAAGAATAAGACTAGGGAGGACGAAAATGACCTAAATGTTCATCCAATGACACAAATGAAGTTATTTGATGCACAAGAATGCATAAAAACCCTAATTGGATAAGAATAAAACTAGGGAGGGCGAAAATGACCTAAATGTTCCTCCAATGACACAAACACACCTATTGGATGCACTAGATTGGTTCAAAACCCTAATCGGACAAGAATAAGCCTAGGGAGGACGAAAATGACCTAAATGTTCGTCCAATTACACAAACACACCTATTGGATGCACAAGATTGCATAAAAACCCTAATAGGACAAGAATAAGACTTGGGAGGACGAAAACGACCTAAATGTTCATCCAATGACACAAATGAACTTATTGGATGCACAAGATTGGTTAAAAACCCTAATTGGCCAAGAATAAGCCTAGGGAGGATGAAAATGACCTAAATGTTTGTCCAATGACACAAACACACCTATTGGATGCACAAGATTGCATTAAAACCCTAATTGGACAAGAATAAGACTAGGGAGGACAAAAATGACCTGAATGTTCCTCCAATGACACAAACACACCTATTGG
>JBBPBR010000291.1:0-65265 GCA_037974775.1 Cicer pinnatifidum
CCAATGACACAAATGAACTTATTGGATGCACAAGATTGGTTAAAAACCCTAATTGGACAAGAATAAGCGTAGGGAGGAAGAAAATGACCTAAATGTTCATCCAATGACAGAAATGAACTTATTGGATGCACAAGATTGGTTAAAAACCCTAATTGGACAAGAATAAGCCTAGGGAGGACGAAAATGACCTAAATGTTCATCCAATGACACAAATGAACTTATTGGATTCACAAGATTGGTTAAAAACCCTAATTGGACAAGAATAAGCCTAAGGAGGACGAAAATGACCTAAATGTTCATCCCATGATACAAATGAACTTATTGGATGCACAAGATTGGTTGAAAACCCTAATTGGACATGAATAAGCCTAGGGAGGACGTAAATGACCTAAATGTTCCACCAATGACACAAATGAACTTATTGGATGCACAAGATTGGTTGAAAACCCTAATTGGACATGAATAAGCCTAGGGAGGACGAAAATGACCTAAATGTTCGTCCAATGACACAAACACACCTATTTGATGCACAAGATTGCATAAAAACCCTAATTCGACAAGAATAAGCATAGGGGGGACGAAAATTACCTAAATGTTCATCCAATGACACAAACACACATATTGGATGCACAAGATTGCTTAAAACCCTAATTGGACAAGAATAAGACTAGGGAGGACGAAAATGACCTAAATGTTCATCCAATGACACAAATGAACTTATTGGATGCACAAGATTGGTTAAAAACCCTAATTGGACAAGAATAAGCATAGGGAGGACGAAAATGACCTAAATGTTCATCCAATGACACAAACCCACATATTGGATGCACAAGATTGCTTAAAACCCTAATTGGACAAGAATAAGACTAGGGAGGACGAAAATGACCTACATGTTCATCCAATGACACAAATGAACTTATTAGATGCACAAGATTGGTTAAAAACCCTAATCGGACAAGAATAAGCCTAGGGAGGACGAAAATGACCTAAATGTTCGTCCAATGACACAAACACACCTATTGGATGCACAAGATTGCATAAAAACCCTAATTGGACAAGAATAAGACTAAGGAGGACGAAAATGACCTAAATGTTCCTCCAATGACACAAACACACCTATTGGATGCACAAGATTGCATAAAAACCCTAATTGGACAAGAATAAGACTAGGGAGGACGTAAATGACCTAAATGTTCCACCAATGACACAAATGAACATATTGGATGCACAAGGTTGGTTAAAAACCCTAATTGGACAAGAATAAAACTAGGGAGGACGAAAATGACCTAAATGTTCAACCAATGACACAAATGAACTTATTGGATGCACAAGGTTGGTTAAAAACCCTAATTGGACAAGAATAAGCCTAGGGAGGACGAAAATGACCTAAATGTTCGTCCAATGACACAAAAACACCTATTGGATGCACAGGATTGCATAAAAACCCTAATTGGACAAGAATAAGCCTATGGAGGACGAAAATGACCTAAATGTTCGTCCAATGACACAAACACACCTATTGGATGCACAAGATTCCATAAAAACCCTAATTGGACAAGAATAAGCCTAGGGAGGACGAAAATGACCTAAATGTTCATCCAATGACACAAATGAACTTATTGGATGCACAAGATTGGTTAAAATCCCTAATTGGACAAGAATAAGCCTAGGGGGGACGAAAATGACCTAAATGTTCATCCAATGACACAAATGAACTTATTGGATGCACAAGATTGGTTAAAAACCCTAATTGGACAAGAATAAGCCTAGGGAGGACGAAAATGACCTAAATGTTCGTCCAATGACACAAACACACCTATTGGATGCACAAGGTTGGTTAAAAACCCTAATTGGACAAGAATAAGCCTAGGGAGGACGAAAATGACCTAAATGTTCGTCCAATGACACAAACACACCTATTGGATGCACAAGATTAGTTAAAAACCCTTATTAGACAAGAATAAGCCTATGGAGGACGAAAATGACCTAAATGTTCGTCCAATGACACAAACACACCTATTGGATGCACAAGATTGCATAAAAACCCTAATTGGACAAGAATAAGCCTAGGGAGGACGAAAATGACCTAAATGTTCATCCAATGACACAAATGAACTTATTGGATGCACAAGATTGGTTAAAAACCCTAATTGGACAAGAATAAGCCTAGGGAGGACGAAAATGACCTAAATGTTCATCCAATGACACAAATGAACTTATTGGATGCACAAGATTGGTTAAAAACCCTAATTGGACAAGAATAAGCCTAGGGAGGACGAAAATGAACTAAATGTTCGTCCAATGACACAAACACACCTATTGGATGCACCAGATTGCTTAAAAACCCTAATTGGACAAGAATAAGACTAGGAAGGACGAAAATGACCTAAATGTTCATCGAATGACACAAATGAACTTATTGGACGCATAAGATTGGTTAAAAACCCTAATTGGACAAGAAATAGCCTAGGGAGGACGAAAATGACCTAAAAGTTCGTCCAATGACACAAACACACCTATTGGATGCACAAGATTGCATAAAAACCCTAATTGGACAAGAATAAGACTAGGGAGGACGAAAATGACCTAAATATTCCTCCAACGACACAAACACACCTATTGGATGCACAAGATTGCATAAAAACCCTAATTGGACAAGAATAAGACTAGGGAGGACGAAAATGACCTAAATGTTCATCCAATGACACAAATGAACTTATTGGATGCACAAGATTGGTTAAAAACCCTAATTGGACAAGAATAAGCATAGGCAAGACGAAAATGACGTAAATGTTCGTCCAATGACACAAACCCACATATTGGATGCACAAGATTGCTTAAATCCCTAATTGGACAAGAATAAGACTAGGGAGGACGAAAATGACCTAAATGTTCATCCAATGACACAAATGAACTTTTTGGATGCACAAGATTGGTTAAAAACCCTAATCGGACAAGAATAAGCCTAGGGAGGACGAAAATGACCTAAATGTTCGTCCAATTACACAAACACACCTATTGGATGCACAAGATTGCATAAAAACCCTAATTGGACAAGAATAAGACTAGGGTGGACGAAAATGACCTAAATGTTCCTCCAATGACACAAACACACCTATTGGATGCACAAGATTGCATAAAAACCCTAATAGGACAAGAATAAGACTTGGGAGGACGAAAATGACCTAAATGTTCATCCAATGACACAAATGAACTTATTGGATGCACAAGATTGGTTAAAAACCCTAACTGGACAAGAATAAGCCTAGGGAGGACGAAAATGACCTAAATGTTCGTCCAATGACACAAACACACCTATTGGATGCACAAGATTGCATAAAAACCCTAATTGGACAATAATAAGCCTAGGGAGGACGAAAATGACCTAAATGTTCGTCCAATGACACAAACACACCTATTGGATGCACAAGATTGCATAAAAACCCTAATTGGACAAGAATAAGCCTAGGGAGGACGAAAATGACCTAAATGTTCATCCAATGACACAAATGAACTTATTGGATGCACAAGATTGGTTAAAAACCCTAATTGGACAAGAATAAGCCTAGGGAGGACGAAAATGACCTAAATGTTAAATCAATGACACATATGAACTTATTGGACGCACAAGGTTGGTTAAAAACCCTAATTGGACAAGAATAAGCCTAGGGAGGACGAAAATGACCTAAATGTTCGTCCAATGACACAAACACACCTATTGGATGCACAAGATTGCATAAAAACCCTAATTGGACAAGAATAAGCCTAGGGAGGACGAAAATAACCAAAATGTTCATCCAATGACACAAATGAACTTATTGGATGCACAAGATTGGTTAAAAACCCTAACTGGACAAGAATAAGCCTAGGGAGGACGAAAATGACCTAAATGTTAATCCAATGACACAAATGAACTTGTTGGATGCACAAGATTGGTTAAAAACCCTAATTGGACAAGAATAAGGCTAAGGAGGACGAAAATGACCTAAATGTTCGTCCAATGACACAAAGGAACTTATTGGATGCACAAGATTGGTTAAAAACCCTAATTGGACTAGAATAAGCCTAGGGAGGACGAAAATTACCTAAATGTTCATCCAATGACACAAATGAACTTATTGGATGCACAAGATTGGTTAAAAACCCTAATCGGACAAGAATAAGCCTAGGGAGGACGAAAATGACCTAAATGTTCGTCCAATGACACAAACACACCTATTGGATGCACAAGATTGCATAAAAACCCTAATTGGACAAGAATAAGCCTAGGGAGGACGAAAATGACCAAAATGTTCATCCAATGACACAAATGAACTTATTGGATGCACAAGATTGGTTAAAAACCCTAATTGGACAAGAATAAGCCTAGGGAGGACGAAAATGACCTAAATGTTCATCCAATGACACAAATGAACTTATTGGATGCACAAGATTGGTTAAAAACCCTAATTGGACAAGAATAAGCCTAGGGAGGACGAAAATGACCTAAATGTTCTCCAATGACACAAATGAACTTATTGGATGCACAATATTGGTTGAAAACCCTAATTGGACAAAAATAAGCCTAGGGAGGATGAAAATGACCTAAATGTTCGTCCAATGACAAAAACACACCTATTGGATGCACAAGATTGCAAAAAATCCCTAATTGGACAAGAATAAGACTAGGGAGGACGAAAATGACCTAAATGTTCCTCCAATGACACAAACACACATATTGGATGCACAAGATTGCATAAAAACCCTAATTGGACAAGAATAAGCCTAGGGAGGACGAAAATGACCAAAATGTTCATCCAATGACACAAATGAACTTATTGGATGCACAAGATTGGTTAAAAACCCTAATTGGACAAGAATAAGCCTAAGGAGGACGAAAATGACCTAAATGTTCGTCCAATGACACAAACACACCTATTGGATGCACAAGATTGCATAAAAACCCTAATTGGACAAGAATAAACCTAGGGAGGACGAAAATGACCTAAATGTTCGTCCAATGACACAAACACACCTATTGGATGCACAAGATTGCATAAAAACCCTAATTGGACAAGAATAAGACTAGGGAGGACGAAAATGACCTAAATGTTCCTCCAATTACACAAATGAACTTATTGGATGCACAAGGTTGGTTAAAAACCCTAATTGGACAAGAATAAGCTTAGGGAGGACGAAAATGTCCTAAATGTTCAACCAATTACACAAATGAACTTATTGGATGCACAAGGTTGGTTAAAAACACTAATTGGACAAGAATAAGCCTAGGGAGGACGAAAATGACCTAAATGTTCGTCCAATGACACAAACACACCTATTGGATGCACAAGATTGCATAAAAACCCTAATTGGACAAGAATAAGCCTAGGGAGGACGAAAATGACCTAAATGTTCATCCAATGACACAAAGACACCTATTGGATGCACAAGATTGCATAAAAACCCTAATTGGACAAGAATAAGCCTAGGGAGGACGAAAATGACCTAAATGTTCATCCAATGACACAAATGAACTTATTGGATGCACAAGATTGGATAAAAACCCTAATTGGACAAGAATAAGCATAGGGAGGACGAAAATGACCTAAATGTTCATCCAATGACACAAACACACATATTGGATGCACAAGATTGCTTAAAACCCTAATTGGACAAGAATAAGACTAGGGAGGACGAAAATGACCTAAATGTTCATCCAATGACACAAATGAACTTATTGGATGCACAAGATTGGTTAAAAACCCTAATTGGACAAGAATAAGCATAGGGAGGACGAAAATTACCTAAATGTTCATCCAATGACACAAACACACATATTGGATGCACACGATTGGTTAAAAACCCTAATTGGACAAGAATAATCCTAGGGATGACGAAAATGACCTAAATGTTAGTCCAATGACACAAATGAACTTATTGGATGCACAAGATTGGTTAAAAACCCTAATTGGACAAGAATAAGCCTAGGGAGGACGAAAATGACCTAAATGTTCGTCCAATGACACAAACACACCTATTGGATGCACAAGATTGCATAAAATCCCAAATTGGACAAGAATAAGACTAGGGAGGACGAAAATGACCTAAATGTTCCTCCAATGACACAAACACACCTATTGGATGCACAAGATTGCATAAAAACCCTAATTGGACAAGAATAAGACTAGGGAGGACGAAAATGAGCTAAATGTTCCACCAATGACACAAATGAACTTATTGGATGCACAAGGTTGGTTAAAAACCCTAATTGGACAAGAATAAGCCTCGGGAGGACGAAAATGACCTAAATGTTCATCCAATGACACAAATGAACTTATTGGATGCACAAGATTGGTTAAAAACCCTAATCGGACAAGAATAAGCCTAGGGAGGACGAAAATGACCTAAATGTTCGTCCAATGACACAAACACACCTATTGGATGCACAAGATTGCATAAAAACCCTAATTGGACAAGAATAAGACTAGGGAGGACGAAAATGACCTAAATGTTCCTCCAATGACACAAACACACCTATTGGATGCACAAGATTGCATAAAAACCCTAATTGGACAAGAATAAGACTAGGGAGGACGAAAATGACCTAAATGTTCATCCAATGACACAAATGAAATTATTGGATGCACAAGATTGGTTAAAAACCCTAATTGGACAAAAATAAGTCTAGGGAGGACGAAAATGACCTAAATGTTCGTCCAATGACACAAACACACCTATTGGATGCACAAGATTGCATAAAAACCCTAATTGGACAAGAATAAGACTAGGGAGGACGAAAATGACCTAAATGTTCATCCAATGACACAAATGAACTTATTGGATGCACAAGATTGGTTAAAAACCCTAATTGGACAAGAATAAGCATAGGGAGGACGAAAATGACCTAAATGTTCCTCCAATGACACAAACACACCTATTGGATGCACAAGATTGCATAAAAACCCTAATTGGATAAGAATAAGACTTGGGAGGACGAAAATGACCTAAATGTTCATCCAATGACACAAATGAACTTATTGGATGCACAAGATTGGTTAAAAACCCTAATTGGCCAAGAATAAGCCTAGGGAGGACGAAAATGACCTAAATGTTCCTCCAATGACACAAACACACCTATTGGATGCACAAGATTGCATAAAAACCCTAATTCGACAAGAATAAGACTAGGGAGGACGAAAATGACCTAAATGTTCATCCAATAACACAAATGAACTTATTGGATGCACAAGATTGGTTAAAAACCCTAATTGGACAAGAATAAGCCTAGGGAGGACGAAAATGACCTAAATGTCCATCCAATGACACAAATACACCTATTGGATGCACAAGATTCGTTAGAAACCCTAATTGGACAAGAATAAGCCTAGGGAGGACGAAACTGACCTAAATGTTCATCCAATGACACAAACAGACCTATTGGATGCACAAGATTGGTTAAAAACACTAATTGGACAAGAATAAGCCTAGGGAGGACGAAAATGACCTAAATGTTCATCCAATGACACAAATGAACTTATTGGATGCACAAGATTGGTTAAAAACCCTAATTGGACAAGAATAAGCCTAGGGAGGACGAAAATGACCTAAATGTTCATCCAATGACACAAATGAACTTATTGGATGCACAAGATTGCTTAAAAACCCTAATTGGACAAGAATAAGCCTAGGGAGGACGAAAATGACCTAAATGTTCAATAAATGACACAAACACACCTATTGGATGCACAAGATTGGTTAAAAACCCTAATTGGACAAGAATAAGCCTAGGGAGGACGAAAATGACCTAAATGTTCATCCAATGACACAAATGAACTTATTGGATGCACAAGATTGCTTAAAAACCCTAATTGGACAAGAATAAGCTTAGGGATGACGAAAATGACCTAAATGTTCATCCAATGACACAAACACACCTATTGGTTGCACAAGATTGGTTAGAAACCCTAATTGGACAAGAATAAGCCTAGGGAGGACGAAAATGACCTAAATGTTCATCCAATGACACAAACACACCTATTGGATGCACAAGATTGGTTAGAAACCCTAATTGGACAAGAATAAGCCATGGGAGGACGAAAATGACCTAAATGTTAATCCAATGACACAAATGAACTTATTGGATGCACATGATTAGTTAAAAACCCTAATTGGACAAGAATAAGCCTAGGGAGGACGAAAATAACCTAAATGTTCATCAAATGACTAAACACACCTATTGGATGCACAAGATTGGTTAGAAACCCTAATTGGACAAGAATAAGCCTAGGGAGGACGAAAATGACCTAAATGTTCATCCAATGACACAAATGAACTTATTGGATGCACAAGATTGGTTAAAAACCCTAATTGGACAAGAATAAGCCTAGGGAGGACGAAAATGACCTAAATGTTCATCCAATGACACAAACACACCTATTGGATGCACAAGATTGGTTAAAAATCATAATTGGACAAGAATAAGCCTAGGGAGGACGAAAATGACCTAAATGTTCATCCAATGACACAAATGAACTTATTGGATGCACAAGATTGGTTAAAAACCCTAATTGGACAAGAATAAGCTTATGGTGGACGAAAATGAACTAAATGTTCATCCAATGACACAAACACACCTATTGGATGCACAAGATTGGTTAAAAATCATAATTGGACAAAAATAAGCCTAGGGAGGACGAAAATGACCTAAATGTTCATCCAATGACACAAACACACCTATTGGATGCACAAGATTGGTTAGAAACCCTAATTGGACAAGAATAAGCCTAGGGAGGACGAAAATGACCTAAATGTTCATCCAATGACACAAATGAACTTATTGGATGCACAAGATTGGTTAAAAACCCTAATTGGACAAGAATAAGCCTAGGGAGGACGAAAAATGACCTAAATGTTCATCCAATGACACAAATGAACTTATTGGATGAACAAGATTGCTTAAAACCCTAATTGGACAAGAATAAGCCTAGGGAGGACGAAAATGACCTAAATGTTCATCCAATGACACAAATGAACTTATTGGATGCACAAGATTGGTTAAAAACCCTAATTGGACAAGAATAAGCCTAGGGAGGACGAAAATGACCTAAACGTTTATCCAATGACACAAACACACCTATTGGATGCACAAGATTGCATAAAAACCCTAATTGGACAAGAATAAGACTAGGGAGGACGAAAATGACCTAAATGTTCATCCAATGACACAAATGAACTTATTGGATGCACAAGATTGGTTAAAAACCCTAATAGGACAAGAATAAGCATAGGGAGGACGAAAATGACCTAAATGTTCATCCAATAACACAAACCCACATATTGGATGCACAAGATTGCTTAAAACCCTAATTGGACAAGAATAAGACTAGGAAGGACGAAAATGACCTAAATGTTCATCCAATGACACAAATGAACTTATTGGATGCACAAGATTGGTTAAAAACCCTAATCGGACAAGAATAAGCCTAGGGAGGACGAAAATGACCTAAATGTTCGTCCAATGACACAAACACACCTATTGGATGCACAAGATTGCATAAAAACCCTAATTGGACAAGAATAAGACTAGGGAGGACGAAAATGACATAAATGTTCGTCCAATGACACAAACACACCTATTGGATGCACAAGATTGCATAAAAACCCTAATTGGACAAGAATAAGACTAGGGAGGACGAAAATGGCCTAAATGTTCCTCCAATGACACAAACACACCTATTGGATGCACAAGATTGCATAAAAACCCTAATTCGACAAGAATAAGACTAGGGAGGACGAAAACGACTTAAATGTTCCTCCAATGACACAAACACACCTATTGGATGCACAAGATTGCATAAAAACCCTAATTGGACAAGAATAAGACTAGGGAGGACGTAAATGACCTAAATGTTCCACCAATGACACAAATGAACTTATTGGATGCACAAGGTTGGTTAAAAACCCTAATTGGACAAGAACAAGCCTAGGGAGGACGAAAATGACCTAAATGTTCCTCCAATGACACAAACACGCCTATTGGATGCACAAGATTGCATAAAAACCCTAATTGGACAAGAATAAGACTAAGGAGGACGAAAATGACCTAAATGTTCATCCAATGACACAAATGAACTTATTGGATGCACAAGATTGGTTAAAAATCCTAATTGGACAAGAATAAGCCTAGGGAGGACGAAAATGACCTAAATGTTCATCCAATGACACAAATGAACTTATTGGATGCACAAGATTGGTTGAAAACCCTAATTGGACAAGAATAAGCCTAGGGAGGACGAAAATGACCTAAATGTTCATCCAATGACACAAATGAATTTATTGTATGCACAAGATTGTTTAAAAACCCTAACTGGACAAGAATAAGCCTAGGGAGGACGAAAATGACCTAAATGTTCATCCAATGACACAAACACACCTATTGGATGCACAAGATTGCATAAAAACCCTAATTGGACAAGAATAAGACTAGGGAGGACGAACTTGACCTAAATGTTCATCCAATGACACAAATGAACTTATTGGATGCACAAGATTGGTTAAAAACCCTAATTGGACAAGAATAAGCATAGGGAGAACGAAAATGACCTAAATGTTCGTCCAATGACACAAACCCACATATTGGATGCACAAGATTGCTTAAAACCCTAATTGGACACGAATAAGACTAGGGAGGACGAAAATTACCTAAATGTTCATCCAATGACACAAATGAACTTATTGGATGCACAAGATTGGTTAAAAACCCTAATCGGACAAGAATAAGCCTAGGGAGGACGAAAATGACCTAAATGTTCGTCCAATGACACAAACACACCTATTGGATGCACAAGATTGCATAAAAACCCTAATTGGACAAGAATAAGACTAGGGAGGACGAAAATGACCTAAATGTTCCTCCAATGACACAAATGAACTTATTGAATGGACAAGATTGGCTAAAAACCCTAATTGGACAAGAATAAGCCTAGGGAGGACGAAAATGACCTAAATGTTCAACCAATGACACAAATGAACTTATTGGATGCACAAGATTGGCTAAAAACCCTAATTGGACAAGAATAAGCCTAGGGAGGACGAAAATGACCTAAATGTTCAACCAATGACAGAAATGAACTTATTGTATGCACAAGGTTGGTTAAAAACCCTAATTGGTCAAGAATAAGCCTAGGGAGGACGAAAATGACCTAAATGTTCATCCAATGACACAAACACACATATTGGATGCACAAGATTGCTTAAAACCCTAATTGGACAAGAATAAGACTAGGGAGGACGAAAATGACCTAAATGTTCATCCAATGACACAAATGAACTTATTGGATGCACAAGATTGGTTAAAAACCCTAATTGGACAAGAATAAGCATAGGGAGGACGAAAATGACCGAAATGTTCATCCAATGACACAAACCCACATATTGGATGCACAAGATTGCTTAAAACCCTAATTGGACAAGAATAAGACTAGGGAGGACGAAAATGACCTAAATGTTCATCCAATGACCCAAATGAACTTATTGGATGCACAAGATTGGTTAAAAACCCTAATCGGACAAGAATAAGCCTAGGAAGGACGAAAATGACTTAAATGTTCGTCCAATGACACAAACACACCTATTGGATGCACAAGATTGCATAAAAACCCTAATTGGGCAAGAATAAGACTAGGGAGGACGAAAATGACCTAAATGTTCCTCCAATGACACAAACACACCTATTGGATGCACAAGATTGCATAAAAACCTTAATTGGACAAGAATAAGACTTGGGAGGACGAAAATGACCTAAATGTTCATCCAATCACACAAATGAACTTATTGGATGCACAAGATTGGTTGAAAACCCTAATTGGACAAGATTAAGCCTAGGGAGGACGTAAATGACCTAAATGTTCCACCAATGACACAAATGAACTTATTGGATGCACAAGATTGATTAAAAACCCTAATTGGACAAGAATAAGCCTAGGGAGGACGAAAATGACCTAAATGTTCGTCCAATGACACAAACACACCTATTGGATGCACAAGATTGCATAAAAATCCTAATTGGACAAGAATAAGCCTAAGGAGGACGAAAATGACCTAAATGTTCATCCAATGACACAAATGAACTTATTGGATGCACAAGATTGGTTAAAAACCCTAATTGGACAAGAATAAGCGTAGGGAGGACGAAAATGACCTAAATGTTCATCCAATGATAGAAATGAACTTATTGGATGCACAAGATTGGTTAAAAACCCTAATTGGACAAGAATAAGCCTAGGGAGGACGAAAATGACCTAAATGTTCATCCAATGACACAAATGAACTTATTGGATGCACAAGATTGGTTGAAAACCCTAATTGGACAAGAATAAGCCTAGGGAGGACGTAAATGACCTAAATGTTCCACCAATGACACAAATGAATTTATTGGATGCACAAGATTGGTTAAAAACCCTAATTGGACAAGAATAAGCCTAGGGAGGACGAAAATCACCTAAATGTTCGTCCAATGACACAAACACACCTATTGGATGCACAAGATTGCATAAAAACCCTAATTGGACAAGAATAAGCTTAGGGAGGACGAAAATTACCTAAATGTTCATCCAATGACACAAACACACATATTGGATGCACAAGATTGCTTAAAACCCTAAATGGACAAGAATAAGACTAGGGAGGACGAAAATGACCTAAATGTTCATCCAATGACACAAATGAACTTATTGGATGCACAAGATTGGTTAAAAACCCTAATTGGACAAGAATAAGCATAGGGAGGACGAAAATGACCTAAATGTTCATCCAATGACACAAACCCACATATTGGATGCACAAGATTGCTTAAAACCCTAATTGGACAAGAATAAGACTAGGGAGGACGAAAATGACCTAAATGTTCATCCAATGACCCAAATGAACTTATTGGATACACAAGATTGGTTAAAAACCCTAATCGGACAAGAATAAGCCTAGGGAGGACGAAAATGACCTAAATGTTCGTCCAATGACACAAACACACCTATTGCATGCACAAGATTGCATAAAAACCCTAATTGGACAAGAATAAGCTTAGGGAGGACGAAAATTACCTAAATGTTCATCCAATGACACAAACACACATATTGGATGCACAAGATTGCTTAAAACCCTAAATGGACAAGAATAAGACTAGGGAGGACGAAAATGACCTAAATGTTCATCCAATGACACAAATGAACTTATTGGATGCACAAGATTGGTTAAAAACCCTAATTGGACAAGAATAAGCATAGGGAGGACGAAAATTACCTAAATAATCATCCAATGACACAAACACACATATTGGATGCACAAGATTGCTTAAAACCCTAATTGGACAAGAATAAGACTAGGGAGGACGAAAATGACCTAAATGTTCATCCAATGACACAAATGAACTTATTGGATGCACAAGATTGGTTAAAAACCCTAATTGGACAAGAATAAGCATAGGGAGGACGAAAATGACCGAAATGTTCATCCAATGACACAAACCCACATATTGGATGCACAAGATTGCTTAAAACCCTAATTGGACAAGAATAAGACTAGGGAGGACGAAAATGACCTAAATGTTCATCCAATGACCCAAATGAACTTATTGGATGCACAAGATTGGTTAAAAACCCTAATCGGACAAGAATAAGCCTAGGGAGGACGAAAATGACTTAAATGTTCGTCCAATGACACAAACACACCTATTGGATGCACAAGATTGCATAAAAACCCTAATTGGGCAAGAATAAGACTAGGGAGGACGAAAATGACCTAAATGTTCCTCCAATGACACAAACACACCTATTGGATGCACAAGATTGCATAAAAACCTTCATTGGACAAGAATAAGACTTGGGAGGACGAAAATGACCTAAATGTTGATCCAATCACACAAATGAACTTATTGGATGCACAAGATTGGTTGAAAACCCTAATTGGACAAGATTAAGCCTAGGGAGGACGTAAATGACCTAAATGTTCCACCAATGACACAAATGAACTTATTGGATGCACAAGATTGGTTAAAAACCCTAATTGGACAAGAATAAGCCTAGGGAGGACGAAAATGTCCTAAATGTTCGTCCAATGACACAAACACACCTATTGGATGCACAAGATTGCATAAAAATCCTAATTGGACAAGAATAAGCCTAGGGAGGACGAAAATGACCTACATGTTCATCCAATGACACAAATGAACTTATTGGATGCACAAGATTGGTTAAAAACCCTAATTGGACAAGAATAAGCGTAGGGAGGACGAAAATGACCTAAATGTTCATCCAATGACAGAAATGAACTTATTGGATGCACAAGATTGGTTAAAAACCCTAATTGGACAAGAATAAGCCTAGGGAGGACGAAAATGACCTAAATGTTCATCCAATGACCCAAATGAACTTATTGGATTCACAAGATTGTTAAAAACCCTAATTGGACAAGAATAAGCCTAGGGAGGACGAAAATGACCTAAATGTTCGTCCAATGACACAAACACACCTATTGGATGCACAAGATTGCATAAAAACCCTAATTGGACAAGAATAAGAATAGGGAGGACGAAAATGACCTAAATGTTCATCCAATGACACAAATGAACTTAATGGATGCACAAGATTGGATAAAAACCCTAATTGGACAAGAATAAGCATAGGGAGGACGAAAATGACCTAAATGTTCATCCAATGACACAAACCCACATATTGGATGCACAAGATTGCTTAAAACCCTAATTGGACAAGAATAAGACTAGGGAGGACGAAAATGACCTAAATGTTCATCCAATGACACAAATGAACTTATTAGATGCACACGATTGGTTAAAAACCCTAATCGGACAAGAATAAGCCTAGGGAGGACGAAAATGACCTAAATGTTCGTCCAATGACACAAACACACCTATTGGATGCATAATATTGCATAAAAACCCTAATTGGACAAGAATAAGACTAAGGAGGACGAAAATGACCTAAATGTTCCTCCAATGACACAAACACACCTATTGGATGCACAAGATTGCATAAAAACCCTAATTGGACAAGAATAAGACTTGGGAGGACGAAAATGACCTAAATGTTCATCCAATGACACAAATGAACTTATTGGATGCACAAGATTGATTAAAAACCCTAATTGGACAAGAATAAGCCTAGGGAGGACGAAAATGACCTAAATGTTCCTCCAATGACACAAACACACCTATTGGATGCACAAGATTGCATAAAAACCCTAATTGGACAAGAATAAGCCTAGGGAGGACGAAAATGACTTAAATGTTCATCCAATGACACAAATGAACTTATTGGATGCACAAGATTGGTTAAAAACCCTAATTGGACAAGAATAAGCCTAGGGAGGACGAAAATGACCTAAATGTTCGTCCAATGACACAAACACACCTATTGGATGCACAAGATTGCATAAAAACCCTAATTGGACAAGAATAAGACTAGGGATGACGTAAATGACCTAAATGTTCCACCAATGACACAAATGAACTTATCGGATGCACAAGGTTGGTTAAAAACCCTAATTGGACAAGAATAAGCCTAGGGAGGACGAAAATGACCTAAATGTTCGTCCAATGACACAAACACACCTATTGGATGCACAGGATTGCATAAAAACCCTAATTGGACAAGAATAAGCCTATGGAGGACGAAAATGACCTAAATGTTCATCCAATGACACAAATGAACTTATTGGATTCACAAGATTGGTTAAAAACCCTAATTGGACAAGAATAAGCCTAAGGAGGACGAAAATGACCTAAATGTTCATCCCATGATACAAATGAACTTATTGGATGCACAAGATTGGTTGAAAACCCTAATTGGACATGAATAAGCCTAGGGAGGACGTAAATGACCTAAATGTTCCACCAATGACACAAATGAACTTATTGGATGCACAAGATTGGTTAAAAACCCTAATTGGACAAGAATAAGCCTAGGGAGGACGAAAATGACCTAAATGTTCGTCCAATGACACAAACACACCTATTTGATGCACAAGATTGCATAAAAACCCTAATTCGACAAGAATAAGCATAGGGAGGACGAAAATTACCTAAATGTTCATCCAATGACACAAACACACATATTGGATGCACAAGATTGCTTAAAACCCTAATTGGACAAGAATAAGACTAGGGAGGACGAAAATGACCTAAATGTTCATCCAATGACACAAATGAACTTATTGGATGCACAAGATTGGTTAAAAACCCTAATTGGACAAGAATAAGCATAGGGAGGACGAAAATGACCGAAATGTTCATCCAACGACACAAACCCACATATTGGATGCACAAGATTGCTTAAAACCCTAATTGGACAAGAATAAGACTAAGGAGGACGAAAATGACCTAAATGTTCATCCAATGACCCAAATGAACTTATTGGATGCACAAGATTGGTTAAAAACCCTAATCAGACAAGAATAAGCCTAGGGAGGACGAAAATGACCTAAATGTTCGTCCAATGACACAAACACACCTATTGGATGCACAAGATTGCATAAAAACCCTAATTAAACAAGAATAAGACTAAGGAGGACGAAAATGACCTAAATGTTCCTCCAATGACACAAACACACCTATTGGATGCACAGGACTGCATAAAAACCCTAATTGGACAAGAATAAGACTTGGGAGGACGAAAATGACCTAAATGTTCATCCAATGACACAAATGAACTTATTGGATGCACAAGATTGGTTAAAAACCCTAATTGGCCAAGAATAAGCCTAGGGAGGACGAAAATGACCTAAATGTTCGTCCAATGACACAAACACACCTATTGGATGCCCAAGATTGCATAAAAACCCTAATTGGACAAGAATAAGACTAGGGAGGACGAAAATGACCTAAATGTTCATCCAATGACACAAATGAACTTATTGGATGCACAAGATTGGTTAAAAACCCTAATTGGACAAGAATAAGCATAGGGAGGACGAAAATGACCTAAATGTTCATCCAATAACAAAAACACACATATTGGATGCACAAGATTGCTTAAAACCCTAATTGGACAAGAATAAGACTAGGGATGACGAAAATGACCTAAATGTTCATCCAAGGACACAAATGAACTTATTGGATGCACAAGATTGGTTAAAAACCCTAATTGGACAAGAATAAGCCTAGGGAGGACGAAAATGACCTAAATGTTCATCCAATGACACAAATGAACTTATTGGATGCACAAGATTGGTTAAAAACCCTAATTGGACAAGAATAAGCATAGCGAGGACGAAAATGACCTAAATGTTCGTCCAATGACACAAACCCACATATTGGATGCACAAGATTGCTTAAAACCCTAATTGGACAAGAATAAGACTAGGGAGGACGAAATTGACCTAAATATTCATCCAATGACACAAATGAACTTATTGGATGCACAAGATTGGTTAAAAACCCTAATTGGACAAGAATAAGCCTAGGGAGGACGAAAATGACCTAAATGTTCGTCCAATGACACAAACACACCTATTGGATGCACAAGATTGCATAAAAACCCTAATTGGACAAGAATAAGACTAGGGAGGACGTAAATGACCTAAATGTTCCACCAATGACACAAATGAACTTATTGGATGCACAAGGTTGGTTAAAAACCCTAATTGGACAAGAAAAAGCCTAGGGAGGACGAAAATGACCTAAATGTTCAACCAATGACACAAATGAACTTATTGGATGCACAAGGTTGGTTAAAAACCCTAATTGGACAAGAATAAGCCTAGGGAGGACGAAAATGACCTAAATGTTCGTCCAATGACACAAAAACACCTATTGGATGCACAGGATTGCATAAAAACCCTAATTGGACAAGAATAAGCCTATGGAGGACGAAAATGACCTAAATGTTCGTCCAATGACACAAACACACCTATTGGATGCACAAGATTCCATAAAAACCCTAATTGGACAAGAATAAGCCTAGGGAGGACGAAAATGACCTAAATGTTCATCCAATGACACAAATGAACTTATTGGATGCACAAGATTGGTTAAAATCCCTAATTGGACAAGAATAAGCCTAGGGGGGACGAAAATGACCTAAATGTTCATCCAATGACACAAATGAACTTATTGGATGCACAAGATTGGTTAAAAACCCTAATTGGACAAGAATAAGCCTAGGGAGGACGAAAATGACCTAAATGTTCGTCCAATGACACAAACACACCTTTTGGATGCACAAGATTGCATAAAAACCCTAATTGGACAAGAATAAGACTAGGGAGGACGAAAATGACCTAAATGTTCATCCAATGACACAAATGAACTTATTGGATGCACAAGATTGGTTAAAAACCCTAATTGGACAAGAATAAGCATAGGGAGGACGAAAATGACCTAAACGTTCATCCAATGACACAAACCCACATATTGAATGCACAAGATTGCTTAAAACCCTAATTGGACAAGAATAAGACTAGGGAGGACGTAAATGACCTAAATGTTCATCCAATGACACAAATGAACTTATTGAAAGCACAAGATTGGTTAAAAACCCTAATCGGACAAGAATAAGCCTAGGGAGGACGAAAATGACCTAAATGTTCGTCCAATGACACAAACACACCTATTGGATGCACAAGATTGCATAAAAACCCTAATTGGACAAGAATAAGACTAGGGAGGACGAAAATGACCTAAATGTTCATCCAATGACACAAATGAACTTATTGGATGCACAAGATTGGTTAAAAACCCTAATTGGACAAGAATAAGCATAGGGAGGACGAAAATGACCTAAATGTTCGTCCAATGACACAAACCCACATATTGGATGCACAAGATTGCTTAAAACCCTAATTGGACAAGAATAAGGCTAGGGAGGACGAAAATGACCTAAATGTTCATCCAATGACACAAATGAACTTTTTGGATGCACAAGATTGGTTAAAAACCCTAATCGGACAAGAATAAGCCTAGGGAGGACAAAAATGACCTAAATGTTCGTCCAATGACACAAACACACCTATTGGATGCACAAGATTGCATAAAAACCCTAATTGGACAAGAATAAGACTAGGGAGGACGAAAATGACCTAAATGTTCCTCCAATGACACAAACACACCTATTGGATGCACAAGATTGCATAAAAACCTAATTCGACAAGAATAAGACTAAGGACGACGAAAATTACCTAAATGTTCATCCAATGACACAAATGAACTTATTGGATGCACAAGATTGGTTAAAAACCCTAATTGGACAAGAATAAGCCTAGGGAGGACGAAAATGACCTAAATGTTCGTCCAATGACACAAACACACCTATTGGATGCACAAGATTGCATAAAAACCCTAATTGGACAAGAATAAGACTAGGGAGGACGAAAATGACCTAAATGTTCCTCCAATGACACAAACACACCTATTGGATGCACAAGATTGCATAAAAACCCTAATTGGACAAGAATAAGACTAGGGAGGACGAAAATGACCTAAATGTTCATCCAATGACACAAATGAAATTATTGGATGCACAAGATTGGTTAAAAACCCTAATTGGACAAAAATAAGTCTAGGGAGGACGAAAATGACCTAAATGTTCGTCCAATGACACAAACACACCTATTGGATGCACAAGATTGCATAAAAACCCTAATTGGACAAGAATAAGACTAGGGAGGACGAAAATGACCTAAATGTTCATCCAATGACACAAATGAACTTATTGGATGCACAAGATTGGTTAAAAACCCTAATTGGACAAGAATAAGCCTAGGGAGGACGAAAATGACCTAAATGTTCATCCAATGACACAAATGAACTTATTGGATGCACAAGATTGGTTGAAAACCCTAATTGGACAAGAATAAGAATAGGGAGGACGTAAATGACCTAAATGTTCCACCAATGACACAAATGAACTTATTGGATGCACAAGGTTGGTTAAAAACCCTAATTGGACAAGAATAAGCCTAGGGAGGACGAAAATGACCTAAATGTTCAACCAATGACACAAATGAACTTATTGGATGCACAAGGTTAGTTAAAAACCCTAATTGAACAAGAATAAGCCTAGGGAGGACGAAAATGACCTAAATGTTCATCCAATGACACAAATGAACTTATTGGATGAACCAGATTGGTTGAAAACCCTAATTGGACAAGAATAAGCCTAGGGAGGACGAAAATGACCTAAATGTTCATCCAATGACACAAATGAACTTATCGGATGCACAAGATTGGTTGAAAACCCTAATTGAACAAGATTAAGCCTAGGGAGGACGTAAATGACCTAAATGTTCCACCAATGACACAAATGAACTTATTGGATGCACAAGATTGGTTAAAAACCCTAATTGGACAAGAATAAGCCTAGGGAGGACGAAAATAAACTAAATGTTCGTCCAATGACACAAACACACCTATTGGATGCACAAGATTGCATAAAAATCCTAATTGGACAAGAATAAGCCTAGGGAGGACGAAAATGACCTAAATGTTCATCTAATGACACAAATGAACTTATTGGATGCACAAGATTGGTTAAAAACCCTAATTGGACAAGAATAAGCATAGGGAGGACGAAAATGACCTAAATGTTCATCCAACGACACAAACACACCTATTGGATGCACAAGATTGCATAAAATCCCTAATTGGACAAGAATAAGACTAGGGAGGACGAAAATGACCTAAATGTTCCTCCAATGACACACACACACCTATTGGATGCACAAGATTGCATAAAAACCCTAATTGGACAAGAATAAGACTAGGGAGGACGAAAATGACCTAAATGTTCATCCAATGACACAAATGAACTTATTGTATGCACAAGATTGGTTAAAAAACCCTAATTGGACAAGAATAAGCATGGGGAGGACGAAAATTACCTAAATGTTCATCCAATGACACAAACACACATATTGGATGCACAAGATTGCTTAAAACCCTAATTGGACAAGAATAAGACTAGGGAGGACGAAAATGACCTAAATGTTCATCCAATGACACAAATGAACTTATTGGATGCACAAGATTGGTTGAAAACCCTAATTGGACAAGAATAAGCCTAGGGAGGACGTAAATGACCTAAATGTTCCACCAATGACACAAATGAACTTATTGGATGCACAAGGTTTGTTAAAAACCCTAATTGGACAAGAATAAGCCTAGGGAGGACAAAAATGACCTAAATGTTCAACCAATGACACAAATGAACTTATTGGATGCACAAGGTTAGTTAAAAACACTAATTGAACAAGAATAAGCCTAGGGAGGACGAAAATGACCTAAATGTTCATCCAATGACACAAATGAACTTAATGGATGAACAAGATTGGTTGAAAACCCTAATTGGACAAGAATAAGCCTAGGGAGGACGAAAATGACCTAAATGTTCATCCAATGACACAAATGAACTTATTGGATGCACAAGATTGGTTGAAAACCCTAATTGGACAAGATTAAGCCTAGGGAGGACGTAAATGACCTAAATGTTCCACCAATGACACAAATGAACTTATTGGATGCACAAGATTGGTTAAAAACCCTAATTGGACAAGAATAAGCCTAGGGAGGACGAAAATGACCTAAATGTTCGTCCAATGACACAAACACACCTATTGGATGCACAAGATTGCATAAAAACCCTAATTGGACAAGAATAAGACTAGGGAGGACGAAAATGACCTAAATGTTCCTCCAATGACACAAACACACCTATTGGATGCACAAGATTGGTTAAAAACCCTAATTCGACAAGAATAAGCGTAGGGAGGACAAAAATGACCTAAATGTTCATCCAATGACAGAAATGAACTTATTGGATGCACAAGATTGGTTAAAAACCCTAATTGGACAAGAATAAGCCTAGGGAGGACGAAAATGACCTAAATGTTCATCCAATAACACAAATTAACTTATTGGATTCACAAGATTGGTTAAAAACCCTAATTGGACAAGAATAAGCCTAAGGAGGACGAAAATGACCTAAATGTTCATCCCATGATACAAATGAACTTATTGGATGCACAAGATTGGTTGAAAACCCTAATTGGACAAGAATAAGCCTAGGGAGGACGTAAATGACCTAAATGTTCCACCAATGACACAAATGAACTTATTGGATGCACAAGATTGGTTAAAAACCCTAAATGGACAAGAATAAGCCTAGGGAGGACGAAAATGACCTAAATGTTCGTCCAATGACACAAACACACCTATTTGATGTACAAGATTGCATAAAAACCCTAATTCGACAAGAATAAGCATAGGGAGGACGAAAATTACCTAAATGTTCATCCAATGACACAAACACACATATTGGATGCACAAGATTGCTTAAAACCCTAATTGGACAAGAATAAGACTAGGGAGGACGAAAATGACCTAAATGTTCATCCAATGACACAAATGAACTTATTGGATGCACAAGATTGGTTAAAAACCCTAATTGGACAAGAATAAGCCTAGGGATGATGAAAATGACCTAAATGTTCAACCAATGACACAAATGAACTTATTGGATGCACAAGGTTGGTTAAAGACCCTAATTGGACAAGAATAAGCCTAGGGAGGACGAAAATGACCTAAATGTTCGTCCAATGACACAAACACACCTATTGGATGCACAAGATTGCATAAAAACCCTAATTGGACAAGAATAAGACTAGGGAGGACGAAAATGACCTAAATGTTCCTCCAATGACACAAACACACCTATTGGATGCACAAGATTGGTTAAAAACCCTAATTGGACAAGAATAAGCCTAGGGAGGACGAAAATGACCTAAATGTTCGTCTACTGACACAAATGAACTTATTGGATGCACAAGATTGGTTAAAAACCCTAATTGGACAAGAATAAGCCTAGGTAAGACGAAAATGACCTAAATGTTCATCCAATGACACAAATGCACTTATTGGATGCACAAGATTGGTTAAAAACCGTAATTAGACAAGAATAAGCCTAGGGAGGACGAAAATGACCTAAATGTTCGTCCAATGACACAAACACACCTATTGGATGCACAAGATTGCATAAAAACCCTAATTGGACAAGAATAAGACTAGGGAGGACGAAAATGACCTAAATGTTCCTCCAATGACACAAACACACCTATTGGATGCACAAGATTGCTTAAAAACCCTAGTTGGACAAGAATAAAACTAGGGAGGACGAAAATAACCTAAATGTTCATCCAATGACACAAACACACATATTGGATGCACAAGATTGCTTAAAACCCTAATTGGACAAGAATAAGACTAGGGAGGACGGAAATGACCTAAATGTTCAACCAATGACACAAATGAACTTATTGGATGCACAAGGTTGGTTAAAAACCCTAATTGGACAAGAATAAGCCTAGGGAGGACGAAAATGACCTAAATGTTCGTCCAATGACACAAACACACCTATTGGATGCAAAGGATTGCATAAAATGCCTAATTGGACAAAAAGAAGCCTAGGGAGGCCGAAAATGACCTAAATGTTCGTCCAATGACACAAACACACCTATTGGATGCACAAGATTGCATAAAAACCCTAATTGGACAAGAACAAGCCTAGGGAGGACGAAAATGACCTAAATGTTCATCCAATGACACAAATGAATTTATTGGATGCACAAGATTGGTTAAAAACCCTAATTGGACAAGAATAAGCCTAGGGAGGACGAAAATGACCTAAATGTTCGTCCAATGACACAAACACACCAATTGGATGCACAAGATTGCATAAAAACCCTAATTGGACAAGAATAAGACTAGGGAGGACGAAAATGACCTAAATGATCCTCCAATGACACAAATGAACTTATTGGATGCACAAGGTTGGTTAAAAACCCTAATTGGACAAGAATAAGCCTAGGGAGGACGAAAATGACCTAAATGTTCAACCAATGACACAAATGAACTTATTGGATGCACAAGGTTTGTTAAAAACCCTAATTGGACAAGAATAAGCCTAGGGAGGACGAAAATGACCTAAATGTTCGTCCAATGACACAAACACACCTATTGGATGCACAAGATTGCATAAAATCCCTAATTGGACAAGAAAAAGACTAGGGAGGACAAAAATGACCTAAATATTCATCCAATGACACAAATGAACTTATTGTATGCACAAGATTGGTTAAAAACCCTAATTGGACAAGAATAAGCATAGGGAGGACGAAAATGACCTAAATGTTCATCCAATGACACAAACACACATATTGGATGCACAAGATTGCATAAAACCCTAATTGGACAAGAATAAGACTAGGGATGACGAAAATGACCTAAATGTTCATCCAATGACACAAATGAACTTATTGGATGCACAAGATTGGTTAAAAACCCTAATTGGACAAGAATAAGCCTAGGGAGGACGAAAATGACTTAAATGTTCCTCCAATGACACAAACACACCTATTGGATGCACAAGATTACATAAAAACCCTAATTCGACAAGAATAAGACTAGGGAGGACGAAAATGACCTAAATGTTCATCCAATGACACAAATGAACTTATTGGATGCACAAGATTGGTTAAAAACCCTAATTGGACAAGAATAAGCATAGGGAGGACGAAAATGACCTAAATATTCCTCCAATGACACAAACACACCTATTGGATGCACAAGATTGGTTAAAAACCCTAATTGGACAAGAATAAGCCTAGGGAGGACGAAAATGACCTAAATGTTCATCCAATGACACAAATGAACTTATTGGATGCACAAGATTGGTTAAAAACCCTAATTGGACAAGAATAAGCATAGGGAGAAGGAAAATGACCTAAATGTTCGTCCAATGACACAAACCCACATATTGGATGCACAAGATTGCTTAAAACCCTTATTGGACAAGAATAAGACTAGGGAGGACGAAAATGACCTAAATGTTCATCCAATGACACAAATGAACTTATTGGATGCACAAGATTGGTTAAAAACCCTAATCGGACAAGAATAAGCCTAGGGAGGACGAAAATGACCTAAATGTTCGTCCAATGACACAAACACACCTATTGGATGCACAAGATTGCATAAAAACCCTAATTGGACAAGAATAAGACTTGGGAGGACGAAAATGACCTAAATGTTCATCCAATGACACAAATGAACTAATTGGATGCACAAGATTGGTTAAAAACTCTAATTGGCCAAGAATAAGCCTAGGGTGGACGAAAATGACCTAAATGTTCCTCCAATGACACAAACACACCTATTGGATGCACAAGATTGCATAAAAACCCTAATTGGACAAGAATAAGACAAGGGAGGACGTAAATGACCTAAATGTTCCACCAATGACACAAATGAACTTATTGGATGCACAAGGTTGGTTAAAAACCCTAATTGGACAAGAATAAAACTAGGGAGGACGAAAATGACCTAAATGTTCAACCAATGACACAAATGAACTTATTGGATGCACAAGGTTGGTTAAAAACCCTAATTGGACAAGAATAAGCCTAGGGAGGACGAAAATGACCTAAATGTTCGTCCAATGACACAAACACACCTATTGGATGCACAAGATTGCATAAAAACCCTAATTGGACAAGAATAAGCATAGGGAGGACGAAAATGACCAAAATGTTCATCCAATGACACAAATGAACTTATTGGATGCACAAGATTGGTTAAAAACCCTAACTGGACAAGAATAAGCCTAGGGAGGACGAAAATGACCTAAATATTCATCCAATGACACAAATGAACTTGTTGGATGCACAAGATTGGTTAAAAACCATAATTGGACAAGAATAAGCCTAGGGAGGACGAAAATGACCTAAATGTTCATCCAATGACACAAATGAACTTATTGGATGCACAAGATTGGTTAAAAACCCTAATTGGACAAGAATAAGCCTAGGGAGGACGAAAATGACCTAAATCTTGGTCCAATGACACAAACACACCTATTGGATGCACAAGATTGCATAAAAACCCTAATTGGACAAGAATAAGACTAGGGAGGACGAAAATGACCTAAATGTTCCTCCAATGACACAAACACACCTATTGGATGCACAAGATTGCATAAAAACCCTAATTGGACAAGAATAAGACTAGGGAGGACGTAAATGAGCTAAATATTCCACCAATGACACAAATGAACTTATTGGATACACAAGGTTGGTTAAAAACCCTAATTGGACAAGAATAAGCCTAGGGAGGACGAAAATGACCTAAATGTTCAACCAATGACACAAATGAACTTATTGGATGCACAAGGTTGGTTAAAAACCCTAATTGGACAAGAATAAGCCTAGGGAGGACGAAAATGACCTAAATGTTCGTCCAATGACACAAACACACCTATTGGATGCAAAGGATTGCATAAAAACCCTAATTGGACAAGAATAAGCCTAGGGAGGACGAAAATAACTTAAATGTTCATCCAATGACCCAAATGAACTTATTGGAAGCACAAGATTGGTTAAAAACCCTAATTGGACAAGAATAAGCCTAGGGAGGACGAAAATGACCTAAATGTTCATCCAATGACACAAATGAACTTATTGGATGCACAAGATTGGTTAAAAACCCTAATTGGACAAGAATAAGCCTAGGGAGGACGAAAATGACCTAAATGTTCGTCCAATGACACAAACACACCTATTGGATGCACAAGATTGCATAAAAACCCTAATTGGACAAGAATAAGACTAGGGAGGACGAAAATGACCTAAATGTTCCTCCAATGACACAAACACACCTATTGGATGCACAAGATTGCATAAAAACCCTAATTGGACAAGAATAAGACTAGGGAGGACGTAAATGACCTAAACGTTCCACCAATGACACAAATGAACTTATTGGATGCACAATGTTGGTTAAAAACCCTAATTGGACAAGAATAAGACTAGGGAGGACGAAAATGACCTAAATGTTCATCCAATGACACAAATGAACTTATTGGATGCACAAGATTGGTTAAAAACCCTAATTGGACAAGAATAAGCCTAGGGAGGACGAAAATGACCTAAATGTTCGTCCAATGACACAAACACACCTATTGGATGCACAAGATTGCATAAAAACCATAAACCCTAAACCCTAATTTGACAAGAATAAGCCTAGGGAGGACGAAAATGACCTAATTGTTCATCCAATGACACAAATGAACTTATTGAATGCACAAGATTGGTTAAAAACCCTAATCGGACAAGAATAAGCCTAGGGAGGACGAAAATGACCTAAATGTTCGTCCAATGACACAAACACACCTATTGGATGCACAAGATTGCATAAAAACCCTAATTGGACAAGAATAAGACTAGGGAGGACGAAAATGACCTAAATGTTCCTCCAATGACACAAACACACCTATTGGATGCACAAGATTGCATAAAAACCCTAGTTGGACAAGAATAAGACTAGGGAGGACGTAAATGACCTAAATGTTCCACCAATGACACAAATGAACTTATTGGATGCACAAGGTTGGTTAAAAACCCTAATTGGACAAGAATAAGACTAGGGAGGACGAAAATGACCTAAATGTTCAACCAATGACACAAATGAACTTATTGGATGCACAAGGTTGGTTAAAAACCCTAATTGAACAAGAATAAGCCTAGGGAGGAAGAAAATGACCTAAATGTTCGTCCAATGACACAAACACACCAATTGGATGCACAAGATTGCATAAAAACCCTAATTGGACAAGAATAAGATTAGGGAGGACGAAAATGACCTAAATGTTCCTCCAATGACACAAATGAACTTATTGGATGCACAAGGTTGGTTAAAAACCCTAATTGGACAAGAATAAGCCTAGGGAGGACGAAAATGACCTAAATGTTCAACCAATGACACAAATGAACTTATTGGATGCACAAGGTTGGTTAAAAACCCTAATTGAACAAGAATAAGCCTAGGGAGGAAGAAAATGACCTAAATGTTCGTCCAATGACACAAACAAACCTATTGGATGCACAAGATTGCATAAAAACGCTAATTGGACAAGAATAAGACTAGGGAGGACGAAAATGACCTGAATGTTCCTCCAACGACACAAACACACCTAATGGATGCACAAGATTGCATAAAAACCCTAATTGGACAAGAATAAGACTAGGGAGGACGAAAATGACCTAAATGTTCATCCAATGACACAAATGAACTTATTGCATGCACAAGATTGGTTAAAAACCCTAATTGGACAAGAATAAGCATAGGGAGGACGAAAATGACCTAAATGTTCATCCAATGACACAAACCCACATATTGGATGCACAAGATTGCTTAAAACCCTAATTGGACAAGAATAAGACTAGGGAGGACGAAAATGACCTAAATGTTCATCCGATGACACAAATGAACTTATTGGATGGACAAGATTGGTTAAAAACCCTAATCGGACAAGAATAAGCCTAGGGAGGACGAAAATGACCTAAATGTTCGTCCAATGACACAAACACACCTATTGGATGCACAAGATTGCATAAGAACCCTAATTGGACAAGAATAAGACTAGGGAGGACGAAAATGACCTAAATGTTCCTCCAATGACACAAACACACCTATTGGATGCACAAGATTGCATAAAAACCCTAATTGGACAAGAATAAGACTAGGGAGGACGAAAGTGACTTAAATGATCATCCAATGACACAAATGAACTTATTGTATGCACAAGATTTGTTAAAAACCCTAATTGGACAAGAATAAGCATAGGGAGGACGAAAATTACCTAAATGTTCATCCAATGACACAAACACACATATTGGATGCACAAGATTGCTTAAAACCCTAATTGGACAAGAATAAGACTAGGGAGGACGAAAATGACCTAAATGTTCATCCAATGACACAAATGAACTTGTTGGAAGCACAAGATTGGTTAAAAACCCTAATTGGACAAGAATAAGCCTAGGGAGGACGAAAATGACCTAAATGTTCGTCCAATGACACAAACACACCTATTGGATGAACAAGATTGCATAAAATCCCTAATTGGACAAGAATAAGACTAGAGAGGACGAAAATGACCTAAATGTTCCTCCAATGACACAAACACACCTATTGGATGCACAAGATTGCATAAAAACCCTAATTGGACAAGAATAAGACTAGGGAGGACGAAAATGACCTAAATGTTCATCCAATGACACAAATAACCTTATTGGATGCACAAGATTGGTTAAAAACCCTAATTGGCCAAGAATAAGCCTAGGGAGGACGAAAATGACCTAAATGTTCGTCCAATGACACAAACACCCCTATTGGATGCAAAGGATTGCATAAAAACCCTAATTGGACAAGAATAAGACTAGGGAGGACGAAAATGACCTAAGTGTTCCTCCAATGACAAAAACACACCTATTGGATGCACAAGATTGCATAAAAACCCTAATTCGACAAGAATAAGACTAGGGAGGACGAAAATGACCTAAATGTTCCTCCAATGACACAAACACACCTATTGGATGCACAAGATTGCATAAAAACCCTAATTGGACAAGAATAAGACTAGGGAGGACGTAAATGACCTAAATGTTCCACCAATGACACAAATGAACTTATTGGATGCACAAGGTTGGTTAAAAACCCTAATTGGACAAGAATAAGATTAGGGAGGACGAAAATGACCTAAATGTTCATCCAATGACACAAATGATCTTATTGGATGCACAAGATTGGTTAAAAACCCTAATTGGACAAGAATAAGCCTAGGGAGGACGAAAATGACATAAATGTTCGTCCAATGACACAAACACACCTATTGGATGCACAAGATTGCATAAAAACCCTAATTGGACAAGAATAAGACTAGGGAGGACGTAAATGACCTAAATGTTCCACCAATGACACAAATGAACTTATTGGATGCACAAGGTTGGTTAAAAACCCTAATTGGACAAGAATAAGACTAGGGAGGACGAAAATGACCTAAATGTTCCGCCAATGACACAAATACACCTATTGGATGCACAAAATTGCATAAAAACCCTAATTGGACAAGAATAAGACTAGGGAGGACGAAAATGACCTAAATGTTCCTCCAATGACACAAACACACCTATTGGATGCACAAGATTGCATAAAAACCCTAATTGGACAAGAATAAGACTAGGGAGGACGAAAATGACCTAAATGTTCATCCAATGACACAAATGAACTTATTGGATGCACAAGATTGGTCAAAAACCCTAATTAGACAAGAATAAGCTTAGGGAGGACGAAAATGACCTAAATGTTCCTCCAATGACACAAACACACCTATTGGATGCACAAGATTGCATAAAAACCCTAATTGGACAAGAATAAGACTAGGGAGGACGAAAATGACCTAAATGTTCATCCATTAACACAAATGAACTTATTGTATGCACAAGATTGGTTAAAAACCCTAATTGGACAAGAATAAGCCTAGGGAGGACGAAAATGACCTAAATGTTCATCCAATGACACAAATGAACTTATTGGATGCACAAGATTGGTTAAAAACCCTAATTGGACAAGAATAAGCCTAGGGAGGACGAAAATGACCTAAATGTTCGTCCAATGAAACAAACACATCTATTGGATGCACAAGATTGCATAAAAACCCTAATTGGACAAGAATAAGACTAGGGAGGACAAAAATGACCTAAATGTTCCTCCAATGACACAAATGAACTTATTGGATGCACAAGGTTGGTTAAAAACCCTAATTGGACAAGAATAAGCCTAGGGAGGACGAAAATGACCTAAATGTTCGACCAATGACACAAATGAACTTATTGGATGCACAAGGTTGGTTAAAAACCCTAATTGGACAAGAATAAGCCTAGGGAGGACGAAAATGACCTAAATGTTCAACCAATGACACAAATGAACTTATTGGATGCACAAGGTTGGTTAAAAACCCTAATTGGACAAGAATAAGCCTAGGGAGGACGAAAATGACCTAAATGTTCGTCCAATGACACAAATGAACTTATTGGATGCACAGGATTGCATAAAAACCCTAATTGGACAAGAATAAGCCTAGGGAGGACGAAAATGACCTAAATGTTCGTCCAATGACACAAATGAACTTATTGGATGCACAAGATTGGTTGAAAACCCTAATTGCACAAGAATAAGCCTAGGGAGGACGAAAATGACCTAAATGTTCATCCAATGACACAAATGAACTTATTGGATGCACAAGATTGGTTAAAAACCCTAATTGGACAAGAATAAGCCTAGGGAGGACGAAAATGACCTAAATGTTCATCCAATTACACAAACACACATATTGGATGCACAAGATTGCATAAAAACCCTAATTGGACAAGAATAAGACTAGGGAGGACGAAAATGACCTAAATGTTCATCCAATGACACAAATGAACTTATTGGATGCACAAGATTGGTTAAAAACCCTAATTGGACAAGAATAAGCCTAGGGAGGACGAAAATGACCTAAATGTTCGTCCAATGACACAAACACACCTATTGGATCCACAAGATTGCATAAAAACCCTAATTTGACAAGAATAAGATTAGGGAGGACGAAAATGACCTAAATGTTCCTCCAATGACACAAATGAACTTATTGGATGCACAAGGTTGGTTAAAAACCCTAATTGGACAAGAATAAGCCTAGGGAGGACGAAAATGACCTAAATGTTCAACCAATGACACAAATGAACTTATTGGATGCACAAGATTGGTTAAAAACCCTAATTGGACAAGAATAAGCCTAGGGAGGACGAAAATAACCTAAATGTTCATCCAATGACACAAACACACCTATTGGATGCACAAGATTGCATAAAAACCCTAATTGAACAAGAATAAGCCTAGGGAGGACGAAAATAACCTAAATGTTCGTCCAATGACACAAACACACCTATTGGATGCACAAGATTGCATAAAAACCCTAATTGGACAAGAATAAGACTAGGGAGGACAAAAATGACCTAAATGTTCCTCCAATGACACAAATGAACTTATTGGATGCACAAGATTGGCTAAAAACCCTAATTGGACTAGAATAAGCCTAGGGAGGACGAAAATGACCTAAATGTTCATCCAATGACACAAATGAACTTATTGGATGCACAAGATTGGTTAAAAACCCTAATTGGACAAGAATAAGCCTAGGGAGGACGAAAATGACCTAAATGTTCAACCAATGACACAAACACACCTATTGGATGCACAAGATTGCATAAAAACCCTAATTGGACAAGAATAAGACTAGGGAGGACGAAAATGACCCAAATGTTCAACCAATGACACAAATGAACTTATTGGATGCACAAGATTGGTTAAAAACCCTAATTGGACAAGAACAAGCCTAGGGAGGACGAATATGACCTAAATGTTTGTCCAATGACACAAACACACCTATTGGATGCACAAGATTGCATAAAAACCCTAATTGGACAAGAATAAGACTAGGGAGGACAAAAATGACCTAAATGTTCCTCTAATGACACAAACACACCTATTGGATGCACAAGATTGCATAAAAACCCTAATTGGACAAGAATAAGACTAGGGAGGACGAAAATGACATAAATGTTCATCCAATAACACAAATGAACTTATTGGATGCACAAGATTGGTTAAAAACCCTAATTGGACAAGAATAAGCCTAGGGAGGACGAAAATGACCTAAATGTTCATCCAATGACACAAATGAACTTATTGGATGCACAAGATTGGTTAAAAACCCTAATTGGACAAGAATAAGCCTAGGGAGGACGAAAATGACCTAAATGTTCATCCAATGACACAAATGAACTTATTGGATGCACAAGATTGGTTAAAAACCCTAATTGGACAAGAATAAGCCTAGGGAGGACGAAAATGACCTAAATGTTCATCCAATGACCCAAATGAACTTATTGGATGCACAAGATTGGTTAAAAAACCTAATTAGACAAGAATAAGCCTAGGGAGGGAAAAAATGACCTAAATGTTCATGCAATGACACAAATGAACTTATTGGATGCACAAGATTGGTTAAAAACCCTAATTGGACAAGAATAAGCCTAGGGAGGACGAAAATGACCTAAATGTTCGTCCAATGACACAAACACACCTATTGGATGCACAAGATTGCATAAGAACCCTAATTGGACAAGAATAAGACTAGGGAGGACGAAAATGACCTAAATGTTCCTCCAATGACACAAACACACCTATTGGATGCACAAGATTGCATAAAAACCTTAATTGGACAAGAATAAGACTTGGGAGGACGAAAATGACCTAAATGTTCATCCAATCACACAACTGAACTTATTGGATGCACAAGATTGGTTGAAAACCCTAATTGGACAAGATTAAGCCTAGGGAGGACGTAAATGACCTAAATGTTCCACCAATGACACAAATGAACTTATTGGATGCACAAGATTGGTTAAAAACCCTAATTGGACAAGAATAAGCCTAGGGAGGACGAAAATGACCTAAATGTTCGTCCAATGACACAAACACACCTATTGGATGCACAAGATTGCATAAAAATCCTAATTGGACAAGAATAAGCCTAAGGAGGACGAAAATGACCTAAATGTTCATCCAATGACACAAATGAACTTATTGGATGCACAAGATTGGTTAAAAACCCTAATTGGACAAGAATAAGCGTAGGGAGCACGAAATTGACCTAAATGTTCATCCAATGATAGAAATGAACTTATTGGATGCACAAGATTGGTTAAAACCCTAATTGGACAAGAATAAGCCTAGGGAGGACGAAAATGACCTAAATGTTCATCCAATGACACAAATGAACTTATTGGATGCACAAGATTGGTTGAAAACCCTAATTGGACAAGAATAAGCCTAGGGAGGACGTAAATGACCTAAATGTTCCACCAATGACACAAATGAACTTATTTGATGCACAAGATTGGTTAAAAACCCTAATTGGACAAGAATAAGCCTTGGGAGGACGAAAATGACCTAAATGTTCGTCCAATGACACAAACACACCTATTGGATGCACAAGATTGCATAAAAACCCTAATTGGACAAGAATAAGCTTAGGGAGGACGAAAATTACCTAAATGTTCATCCAATGACACAAACACACATATTGGATGCACAAGATTGCTTAAAACCCTAAATGGACAAGAATAAGACTAGGGAGGACGAAAATGACCTAAATGTTCGTCCAATGACACAAATGAACTTATTGGATGCACAAGATTGGTTAAAAACCCTAATTGGACAAGAATAAGCATAGGGAGGACGAAAATGACCTAAATGTTCATCCAATGACACAAACCCACATATTGGATGCACAAGATTGCTTAAAACCCTAATTGGACAAGAATAAGACTAGGGAGGACGAAAATGACCTAAATGTTCATCCAATGACACAAATGAACTTATTGAATGCACAAGATTGGTTAAAAACCCTAATTGGACAAGAATAAGCCTAGGGAGGACGAAAATGACCTAAATGTTCGTCCAATGACACAAACACACCTATTGGATGCACTAGATTGCATAAAAACCCTAATTGGACAAGAATAAGACTAGGGAGGACGAAAATGACCTAAATGTTCGTCCAATGACACAAACACACCTATTGGATGCACAAGATTGCATAAAAACCCTAATTGGACAAGAATAAGCCTAGGGAGGACGAAAATGACCTAAATGTTCATCCAATGACACAAATGAACTTATTGGATGCACAAGATTGGTTAAAAACCCTAATTGTAAAAGAATAAGCCTAGGGAAGACGAAAATGACCTAAATGTTCATCCAATGACACAAATGAACTTATTGGATGCACAAGATTGGTTAAAAACCCTAATTGGACAAGAAAAAGACTAGGGAGGACAAAAATGACCTAAATGTTCATCCAATGACACAAATGAACTTATTGGATGCACAAGATTGGTTAAAAACCCTAATTGGACAAGAATAAGCCTAGGGAGGACGAAAATGACCTAAATGTTCGTCCAATGACACAAACACACCTATTGGATGCACTAGATTGCATAAAAATCCTAATTGGACAAGAATAAGACTAGGGAGGACGAAAATGACCTAAATGTTCGTCCAATGACACAAACACACCTATTGGATGCACAAGATTGCATAAAAACCCTAATTGGACAAGAATAAGCCTAGGGAGGACGAAAATGACCTAAATGTTCGTCCAATGACACACACACACCTATTGGATGCACAAGATTGCATAAAAACCCTAATTGGACAAGAATAAGCCTAGGGAGGACGAAAATGACCTAAATGTTCATCCAATGACACAAATGAACTTATTGGATGCACAAGATTGGTTAAAAACCCTAATTGTAAAAGAATAAGCCTAGGGAAGACGAAAATGACCTAAATGTTCATCCAATGACACAAATGAACTTATTGGATGCACAAGATTGGTTAAAAACCCTAATTGGACAAGAAAAAGCCTAGGGAGGACGAAAATGACCTAAATGTTCGTCCAATGACACAAACACACCTATCGGATGCACTAGATTGCATAAAAATCCTAATTGGACAAGAATAAGACTAGGGAGGACGAAAATGACCTAAATGTTCGTCCAATGACACAAACACACCTATTGGATGCACAAGATTGCATAAAAACCCTAATTGGACAAGAATAAGCCTAGGGAGGACGAAAATGACCTAAATGTTCATCCAATGACACAAATGAACTTATTGGATGCACAAGATTGGTTAAAAACCCTAATTGGACAAGAATAAGCCTAGGGAGGACAAAAATGACCTAAATGTTCATCCAATGACACAAATGAACTTATTGGATGCACAAGATTGGTTAAAAACCCTAATTGGACAAGAATATGCCTAGGGAGGACGAAAGTGACCTAAATGTTCGTCCAATGACACAAACACACCTATTGGATGCTCAAGATTGCATAAAAACCCTAATTGGACAAGAATAAGCCTAGGGAGGACGAAAATGACCTAAATGTTCGTCCAATGACACAAACACACCTATTGGATGCACAAGATTGCATAAAAACCCTAATTGGACAAGAATAAGACTAGGGAGGACGTAAATGACCTAAATGTTCCACCAATGACACAAATGAACTTATTGGATGCACAAGGTTGGTTAAAAACCCTAATTGGACAAGAATAAGCCTAGGGACGACGAAAATGACCGAAATGTTCAACCAATGACACAAATGAACTTATTGGATGCACAAGGTTGGTTAAAAACCCTAATTGGACAAGAATAAGCATAGGGAGGACGAAAATGACCTAAATGTTCATCCAATGACACAAACCCACATATTGGATGCACAAGATTGCTTAAAACCCTAATTGGACAAGAATAAGACTAGGGATGACGAAAATGACCTAAATGTTCATCCAATGACACAAATGAACTTATTGGATGCACAAGATTGGTTAAAAACCCTAATTGGACAAGAATAAGCCTAGGGAGGACGAAAATGACCTAAATGTTCGTCCAATGACACAAACACACCTATTGGATGCACAAGATTGCATAAAAACCCTAATTGGACAAGAATAAGACTAGGGAGGACGTAAATGACCTAAATGTTCCACCCATGACACAAATGAACTTATTTGATGCCCAAGGTTGGTTAAAAACCCTAATTGGACAAGAATAAGCCTAGGGAGGACGAAAATGACCTAAATGTTCGTCCAATGACCCAAACACACCTATAGGATGCACAAGATTGCATAAAAACCCTAATTGGACAAGAACAAGCCTAGGGAGGACGAAAATGACCTAAATATTCATCCAATGACACAAATGAACTTATTGGATGCACAAGATTGGTTAAAAACCCTAATTGGACAAGAATAAGCCTAGGGAGGACGTAAATGACCTAAATGTTCATCCAATGACACAAATGAACTTATTGGATGCACCAGATTGGTTAAAAACCCTAATTGGACAAGAATAAGCCTAGGGAGGACGAAAATGACCTAAATGTTCGTCCAATGACACAAACACACCTATTGGATGCACAAGATTGCATAAAAACCCTAATTGGACAAGAATAAGACTAGGGAGGACGAAAATGACCTAAATGTTCATCCAATGACACAAATGAACTTATTGGATGCACAAGATTGCATAAAAACCCTAATTGGACAAGAATAATCCTAGGGAGGACGAAAATGACCTAAATGTTCGTCCAATGACACAAATGAACTTATTGGATGCACAAGATTGGTTAAAAACCCTAATTGGACAAGAATAAGACTAGGGAGGACGAAAATGACCTAAATGTTCATCCAATGACACAAATAAACTTATTGGATGCACCAGATTGGTTAAAAACCCTAATTGGACAAGAATAAGCCTAGGGAGGACGAAAATGACCTAAATGTTCGTCCAATGACACAAACACACCTATTGGATGCACAAGATTGCATAAAAACCCTAATTGGACAAGAATAAGACTAGGGAGGACGAAAATGACCTAAATGTTCATCCAATGACACAAATGAACTTATTGGATGCACAAGATTGGTTAAAAACCCTAATTGGACAAGAATAAGCATAGGGAGGACGAAAATGACCTAAATGTTCATCCAATGACACAAACCCACATATTGGATGCACAAGACTGCTTAAAACCCTAATTGGACAAGAATAAGACTAGGGAGGACGAAAATGACCTAAATGTTCATCCAATGACACAAATGAACTTATTGAATGCACAAGATTTGTTAAAAACGCTAATCGGACAAGAATAAGCCTAGGGAGGATGAAAATGACCTAAATGTTCTTCCAATGACACAAACACACCTATTGGATGCACAAGATTGCATAAAAACCCTAATTGGACAAGAATAAGACTAAGGAGGACGAAAATGACCTAAATGTTCCTCCAATGACACAAACACACCTATTGGATGCACAAGATTGCATAAAAACCCTAATTGGACAAGAATAAGACTAGGGAGGACGAAATAGACCTAAATGTTCATCCAATGACACAAATGAACTTATTGAATGCACAAGATTGGTTAAAAACCCTAATCGGACAAGAATAAGCCTAGGGAGGACGAAAATGACCTAAATGTTCGTCAAATGACACAAACACACCTATTGGATGCACAAGATTGCATAAAAACCATAATTGGACAAGAATAAGACTAGGGAGGACGAAAATGACCTAAATGTTCCTCCAATGACACAAACACACCTATTTGATGCACAAGATTGCATAAAACCCTAATTGGACAAGAATAAGACTAGGGAGGACAAAAATGACCTAAATGTTCCTCCAATGACACAAACACACCTATTGGATGCACAAGATTGCATAAAAACCCTAATTGGACAAGAATAAGACTAGGGAGGACGAAAATGACCTAAATGTTCATCCAATGACACAAATGAACTTATTGGATGCACAAGATTGGTTAAAAACCCTAATTGGACAAGAATAAGCATAGGGAGGACGAAAATTACCTAAATGTTTATCCAATGAGACAAACACACATATTGGATGCACAAGATTGCTTAAAACCCTAATTGGGCAAGAATAAGACTAGGGAGAACGAAAATGACCTAAATGTTCATCCAATGACACAAATGAACTTATTGGATGCACAAGATTGGTTAAAAACCCTAATTGGACAAGAATAAGACTAGGGAGGACGAAAATGACCTAAATGTTCCTCCAATGACACAAACACGCCTATTGGATGCACAAGATTGCATAAAAACCCTAATTCGACAAGAATAAGACTAGGGAGGACGAAAATGACCTAAATGTTCATCCAATGACACAAACACACCTATTGGATGCACAAGATTGCATAAAAACCCTAATTGGACAAGAATAAGACTAGGGAGGACATAAATGACCTAAATGTTCCACCAATGACACAAATGAACTTATTGGATGCACAAGATTGGTTAAAAACCCTAATTGGACAAGAATAAGCCTAGGGAGGACGAAAATGACCTAAATGTTCGTCCAATGACACAAACACACCTATTGGATGCACAAGATTGTATGAAAACCCTAATTGGACAAGAATAAGACTAGGGAGGACGAAAATGACCTAAATGTTCATCCAATGACACAAATGAACTTATTGGATGCACAAGATTGGTTAAAAACCCTAATTGGACAAGAATAAGCCTAGGGAGGACGAAAATGACCTAAATGTTCATCCAATGACCCAAATGAACTTATGGGATGCACAAGATTGGTTAAAAACCCTAATTGGACAAGAATAAGCCTAGGGAGGACGAAAATGACCTAAATGTTCATCCAATGACACAAATGAACTTATTGGATGCACAAGATTGGTTAAAAACCCTAATTGGACAAGAATAAGCCTAGGGAGGACGAAAATGACCTAAATGTTCTTCCAATGACACAAACACACCTACTGGATGCACTAGATTGCATAAAAACCCTAATTGGACAAGAATAAGACTAGGGAGGACAAAAATGAACTAAATGTTCGTCCAATGACACAAACACACCTATTGGATGCACAAGATTGCATAAAAACCCTAATTGGACAAGAATAAGCATAGGGAGGACAAAAATGACCTAAATGTTCGTCCAATGACACAAATGAACTTATTGGATGCACAAGATTGGTTAAAAACCCTAATTGGACAAGAATAAGCCTAGGGAGGACGAAAATGACCTAAATGTTCATCCAATGACACAAATGAACTTATTGGATGCACAAGATTGGTTAAAAACCCTAATTGGACAAGAATAAGCCTAGGGAGGACGAAAATGACCTAAATGTTCGTCCAATGACACAAACACACCTAATGGATGTACAAGATTGCATAAAAACCCGAATTGGACAAGAATAAGACTAGGGAGGACGAAAAATGACCTAAATGTTCCTCCAATGACACAAATGAACTTATTGGATGCACAAGGTTGGTTAAAAACCCTAACTGGACAAGAATAAGCCTAGGGAGGACGAAAATGACCTAAATGTTCATCCAATGACACAAATGAACTTATTGGATGCACAAGATTGGTTAAAAACCCTAATTGGACAAGAATAAGCCTAGGGAGGACGAAAATGACCTAAATGTTCATCCAATGACACAAATGAACTTATTGGATGCACAAGATTGGTTAAAAACCCTAATTGGACAAGAATAAGCCTAGGGAGGTCGAAAATGACCTAAATATTCATCCAATGACACAAACACACCTATTGGATGCACAAGATTGCTTAAAAACCCTAATTGGACAAGAATAAGCCTAGGGAGGACGAAAATGACCTAAATGTTCATCCAATGACACAAATGAACTTATTGGATGCACAAGATTGCTTAAAAACCCTAATTGGACAAGAATAAGCCTACGGAGGACGAAAATGACCTAAATGTTCATCCAATGACACAAATACACCTATTGGATGCAAAAGATTGGTTAGAAACCCTAATTTGACAAGAATAAGCATAGGGAGGACGAAAATGACCTAAATGTTCATCCAATGACACAAACACACCTATTGGATGCACAAGATTGGTTAAAAACCCTAATTGGACAAGAATAAGCCTAGGGAGGACGAAAATGACCTAAATGTTCATCCAATGACACAAAGCAACTTATTGGATGCACATGATTGGTTAAAAACGCTAATTGGACAAGAATAAGCCTAGGGAGGACGAAAATGACTTAAATGTTCGTCTAATGACACAAATGAACTTATTGGATGCACAAGATTGGTTAAAACCCCTAATTGGACAAGAATAAGCCTAGGGAGGACGAAAATAACCTAAATGTTTGTCCAATGACACAAACACACCTATTGGATGCACAAGATTACATAAAAACCCTAATTGGACAAGAATAAGACTAGGGAGGACGAAAATGACCTAAATGTTTTTCCAATGACACAAACACACCTATTGGATGCACAAGATTGGTTAAAAACCCTAATTGGACAAGAATAAGCCTAGGGAAGACGAAAATGACCTAAATGTTCATCCAATGACACAAATGAACTTATTTGATGCACAAGATTGGTTAAAAACCCTAATTGGACAAGAATAAGCCTAAGGAGGACGAAAATGACCTAAATGTTCCTCCAATGACACAAATGAACTTATTAGATGCACAAGATTGGCTAAAAAGCCTAATTGGACAAGAATAAGCCTAGGGAGGACGAAAATGACCTAAATGTTCATCCAATGACACAAATGAACTTATTGGATGCACAAGATTGGTTAAAAACCCTAATTGGACAAGAATAAGCCTAGGGAGGACGAAAATGACCTAAATGTTCATCCAATGACACAAATGAACTTATTGGATGCACAAGATTGGTTAAAAACCCTAATTGGACAAGAATAAGCCTAGGGAGGACGAAAATGACCTAAATGTTCATCCAATGACACAAATGAACTTATTGGATGCACAAGATTGGTTGAAAAGCCTAATTGGACAAGAATAAGCCTAGGGAGGACGAAAATGACTTAAATGTTCATCCAATGACACAAATGAACTTATTGGATGCACAAGATTGGTTAAAAACCCTAATTGGACAAGAATAAGCCTAGGGAGGACGAAAATGACCTAAATGTTCGTCCAATGACACAAACACACCTATTGGATGCACAAGATTGCATAAAAACCCTAATTGGACAAGAATAAGACTAGGGATGACGTAAATGACCTAAATGTTCCACCAATGACACAAATGAACTTATCGGATGCACAAGGTTGGTTAAAAACCCTAATTGGACAAGAATAAGCCTAGGGAGGACGAAAATGACCTAAATGTTCGTCCAATGACACAAACACACCTATTGGATGCACAGGATTGCATAAAAACCCTAATTGGACAAGAATAAGCCTATGGAGGACGAAAATGACCTAAATGTTCGTCCAATGACACAAACACTCCTATTGGATGCACAAGATTGCATAAAAACCCCAATTGGACAAGAATAAGCCTAGGGAGGACGAAAATGACCTAAATGTTCATCCAATGACACAAATGAACTTATTGGATGCACAAGATTGGTTAAAAACCCTAATTGGACAAGAATAAGCCTAGGGAGGACGAAAATGACCTAAATGTTCGTCCAATGACACAAACACACCTATTGGATGCACAAGATTGCGTAAAAACCCTAATTGGACAAGAATAAGACTAGGGAGGACGAAAATGTCCTAAATGTTCATCCAATGACATAAATGAACTTATTGGATGCACAAGATTGGTTAAAAACCCTAATTGGACAAGAATAAGCATAGGGAGAACGAAAATGACCTAAATGTTCGTCCAATGACACAAACCCAAATATTGGATGCACAAGATTGCTTAAAACCCTAATTGGACAAGAATAAGACTAGGGAGGACGAAAATGACCTAAATGTTCATCCAATGACACAAACACACCTATTTGATGCACAAGATTGCATAAATACCCTAATTGGACAAGAATAAGACTAGGGAGGACGTAAATGACCTAAATGTTCCACCAATGACACAAATGAACTTATTGGATGCACAAGGTTGGTTAAAAACCCTAATTAAACAAGAATAAGACTAGGGAGGACGAAAATGACCTAAATGTTCATCCAATGACACAAATGAACTTATTGGATGCACAAGATTGGTTAAAAACCCTAATTGGACAAGAATAAGCCTAGGGAGGACGAAAATGACATAAAAGTTCATCGAATGACACAAATGACTTTATTGGATGCACAAGATTGGTTAAAAACCCTAATTGGACAAGAATAAGCCTAGGGAGGACGAAAATGACCTAAATGTTCGTCCAATGACACAAACACACCTATTGGATGCACAAGATTGCATAAAAACCCTAATTGGACAAGAATAAGCCTAGGGAGGACGAAAATGACCTAAATGTTCATCCAATGACACAAATGAACTTATTGGATGCACAAGATTGGTTAAAAACCCTAATTGGACAAGAATAAGCCTAGGGAGGACGAAAATGACCTAAATGTTCATCCAATGACACAAATGAATTTATTGAATGCACAAGATTGGTTAAAAACCCTAATCGGACAAGAATAAGCCTAGCGAGGACGAAAATGACCTAAATGTTCTTTCAATGACACAAACACACCTATTGGATGCACAAGATTGCATAAAAACCCTAATTCGACAAGAATAAGACTAGGGAGGACGAAAATGACCTAAATGTTCCTCCAATGACACAAACACACCTATTGGATGCACAAGATTGCATAAAAACCCTAATTGGACAAGAATAAGACTAGGGAGGACGTAAATGACCTAAATGTTCCACCAATGACTCAAATGAACTTATTGGATGCAGAAGCTTGGTTAAAAACCCTAATTGGACAAGAATAAGCCTAGGGAAGACGAAAATGACCTAAATGTTCAACCAATGACACAAATGAACTTATTGGATGCACAAGGTTGGTTAAAAACCCTAATTGGACAAGAATAAGCCTAGGGAGGACGAAAATGACCTAAATGTTCGTCCAATAACACAAACACACCTATTGGATGCACAGGATTGCATAAAAACCGTAGTTGGACAAGAATAAGCCTATGGAGGACGAAAATGAGCTAAATGTTCGTCCAATGACACAAACACACCTATTGGATGCACAAGATTGCATAAAAACCCTAATTGGACAAGAATAAGCCTAGGGAGGACGAAAATGACCTAAATGTTCGTCCAATGACACAAACACACCTATTGGATGCACAAGATTGCATAAAAACCCTAATTGGACAAGAATAAGCTTAGGGAGGACGAAAATTACCTAAATGTTCATCCAATGACACAAACACACATATTGGATGCACAAGATTGCTTAAAACCCTAATTGGACAAGAATAAGACTAGGGAGGACGAAAATGACCTAAATCTTCATCCAATGACACAAATGAACTTATTGGATGCACAAGATTGGTTAAAAACCCTAATTGGACAAGAATAAGCATAGGGAGGACGAAAATGACCTAAATGTTCATCCAATGACACAAACCCACATATTGGATGCACAAGATTGCTTAAAACCCTAATCGGACAAGAATAAGCCTAGGGAGGACGAAAATGACCTAAATGTTCGTCCAACGACACAAACACACCTATTGGATTCACAAGATTGCATAAAAACCCTAATTGGACAAGAATAAGACTAAGGAGGACGAAAATGACCTAAATGTTCCTCCAATGACACAAACACACCTATTGGATGAACAAGATTGCATAAAAACCCTAATTGGACAAGAATAAGACTTGGGAGGACGAAAATGACCTAAATGTTCATCCAATGACACAAATGAATTTATTGGATGCACAAGATTGGTTAAAAACCCTAATTGGCCAAGAATAAGCCTAGGGAGGACGAAAATGACCTAAATGTTCGTCCAATGACACAAACACACCTATTGGATGCACAAGATTGCATAAAAACCCTAATTGGACAAGAATAAGACTAGGGAGGATGAAAATGACCTAAATGTTCATCCAATGACACAAATGAACTTATTGGATTCACAAGATTGGTTAAAAATCCTAATTGGCCAAGAATAAGCCTAGGGAGGACGAAAATGACCTAAATGTTCATCCAATGACACAAATGAACTTATTGGATGCACAAGATTGGTTGAAAACCCTAATTGGACAAGAATAAGCCTAGGGAGGACGTAAATGACCTAAATGTTTCACCAATGACACAAATGAACTTATTGGATGCACAAGATTGGTTAAAAACCCTAATTGGACAAGAATAAGCCTAGGGAGGACGAAAATGACCTAAATGTTTGTCCAATGACACAAACAGACCTATTGGATGCACAAGATTGCATAAAAACCCTAATTGGACAAGAATAAGACTAAGGAGGACGAAAATGACCTAAATGTTCCTCCAATGACTCAAACACACCTATTGGATGCACAAGATTGCATAAAAACCCTAATTGGACAAGAATAAGACTTTGGAGGACGAAAATGACCTAAATGTTCATCCAATGACACAAATGAACTTATTGGATGCACAAGATTGGTTAAAAACCCTAATTGGCCAAGAATAAGCCTAGGGAGGACGAAAATGACCTAAATGTTCCTCCAATGACACAAACACACCTATTGGATGCACAAGATTGCATAAAAACCCTAATTGGACAAGAATAAGACTAGGGAGGACGTAAATGACCTAAATGTTCCACCAATGACACAAATGAACTAATGGATACACAAGGTTGGTTAAAAACCCTAATTGGACAAGAATAAGCCAAGGGAGGACGAAAATGACCTAAATGTTCAACCAATGACACAAATGAACTTATTGGATGCACAAGGTTGGTTAAAAACCCTAATTGGACAAGAATAAGCCTAGGGAGGACGAAAATGACCTAAATGTTCGTCCAATGACACAAACACACCTATTGGATGCACAAGATTGCATAAAAACCATAATTGGATAAGAATAAGACTAGGGAGGACGAAAATGACCTAAATGTTCCTCCAATGACACAAACACACCTATTGGATGCACAAGATTGCATAAAAACCCTAATTCGACAAGAATAAGACTAGGGAGGACGAAAATGACCTAAATGTTCCTCCAATGAAACAAACACACCTATTGGATGCACAAGATTGCATAAAAACCCTAATTAGACAAGAATAAGAATAGGGAGGACGAAAATGACTTAAATGTTCATCCAATGACACAAATGAACTTATTGTATGCACAAGATTTGTTAAAAACCCTAATTGGACAAGAATAAGCATAGGGAGGACGAAAATTACCTAAATGTTCATCCAATGACACAAACACACATATTGGATGCACAAGATTGCTTAAAACCCTAATTGGACAAGAATAAGACTAGGGAGGACGAAAATGACCTAAATGTTCATCGAATGACACAAACGAACTTATTGGATGCACAAGATTGGTTAAAAACTCTAATTGGACAAGAATAAGCCTAGGGAGAACGAAAATGACCTAAAATTTCGTCCAATGACACAAACACACCTATTGGATGCACAAGATTGCATAAAAACCCTAATTAGACAAGAATAAGACTAGGGAGGACGAAAATGACTTAAATGTTCATCCAATGACACAAACACACCTATTGGATGCACAAGATTGCATAAAAACCCTAATCGGACAAGAATAAGACTAGGGAGGACGAAAATGACCTAAATGTTCCTACAATGACACAAACACACCTATTGGATGCACAAGATTGGTTAAAAACCCTAATTGGACAAGAATAAGCCTAGGGAGGACGAAAATGACCTAAATGTTCGTCCAATGACACAAACACACCTATTGGATGCACAAGATTGCATAAAAACCCTAATTGGACAAGAATAAGACTAGGGAGGACGAAAATGACCTAAATGTTCATCCAATGACACAAATGAACTTATTGGATGCACAAGATTGGTTAAAAACCCTAATTGGACAAGAATAAGCATAGGGAGGACGAAAATGACCTAAATGTTCATCCAATGACACAAACCCACATATTGGATGCACAAGACTGCTTAAAACCCTAATTGGACAAGAATAAGACTAGGGAGGACGAAAATGACCTAAATGTTCATCCAATGACACAAATGAACTTATTGAATGCACAAGATTTGTTAAAAACGCTAATCGGACAAGAATAAGCCTAGGGAGGATGAAAATGACCTAAATGTTCTTCCAATGACACAAACACACCTATTGGATGCACAAGATTGCATAAAAACCCTAATTGGACAAGAATAAGACTAAGGAGGACGAAAATGACCTAAATGTTCCTCCAATGACACAAACACACCTATTGGATGCACAAGATTGGTTATAAATCCTAATTGGACAAGAATAAGCCTAGGGAGGACGAAGGTGACCTAAATGTTCCTCCAATGACACAAATGAACTTATTGGTTGCACAACATTGGCTAAAACCCCTAACTGGACAAGAATAAGCCTAGGGAGGACGAAAATGACCTAAATGTTCATCCAACGACACAAATGAAAATATCGGATGCACAAGATTGGTTAAAAACCCTAATTGGACAAGAATTAACCTAGGGAGGACGAAAATGACCTAAATGTTCCTCCAATGACACAAACACACCTATTGGATGCACAAGATTGCATAAAAACCCTAATTGGACAAGAATAAGACTAGGGAGGACGAAAATAACCTAAATGTTCCTCTAATGACACAAATGAACTAATTGGATGCACAAGGTTGGTTTAAAACCCTAATTGGACAAGAATAAGCCTAGGGAGGACGAAAATGACCTAAATGTTCATCCAATGACACAAATGAACTTATTGGATGCACAAGATTGGTTAAAAACCCTAATTGGACAAGAATAAGCCTAGGGAGGACGAAAATGACCTAAATGTTCGTCCAATGACACAAACACACCTAATGGATGTACAAGATTGCATAAAAACCCGAATTGGACAAGAATAAGACTAGGGAGGACGAAAAATGACCTAAATGTTCCTCCAATGACACAAATGAACTTATTGGATGCACAAGGTTGGTTAAAAACCCTAACTGGACAAGAATAAGCCTAGGGAGGACGAAAATGACCTAAATGTTCATCCAATGACACAAATGAACTTATTGGATGCACAAGATTGGTTAAAAACCCTAATTGGACAAGAATAAGCCTAGGGAGGACGAAAATGACCTAAATGTTCATCCAATGACACAAATGAACTTATTGGATGCACAAGATTGGTTAAAAACCCTAATTGGACAAGAATAAGCCTAGGGAGGACGAAAATGACCTAAATGTTCATCCAATGACACAAATGAACTTATTGGATGCACAAGATTGGTTAAAAACCCTAATTGGACACGAATAAGCCTAGGGAGGACGAAAATGACCCAAATGTTCGTCCAATGACACAAACACACCTATTGGATGCACAAGATTGCATAAAAACCCTAATTGGACAAGAATAAGACTAGGGAGGACGAAAATGACCTAAATGTTCCTCCAATGACACAAACACACCTATTGGATGCACAAGATTGCATAAAAACCCTAATTGGACAAGAATAAGCCTAGGGACGACGAAAATGACCTAAATGTTCGTCCAATGACACAAACACACCTATTGGATGCACAAGATTGGATAAAAACCCTAATTGGACAAGAATAAGACTAGGGAGGACGAAAATGACCTAAATGTTCCTCCAATGACACAAGTGAACTTATTGGATGCACAATGTTGGTTACAAACTCTAAGTGGACAAGATTAAGTCTAGGGAGGACGAAAATGTCCTAAATGTTCAACCAATTACACAAATGAACTTATTGGATGCACAAGATTGCTTAAAACCCTAATTGGACAAGAATAAGACTAGGGAGGACGAAAATGACCTAAATGATCATCCAATGACACAAATGAACTTATTGGAGGCACAAGATTGGTTAAAAACCCTAATTGGACAAGAATAAGCCTAGGGAGGACGAAAATGACCTAAATGTTCGTCCAATGACACAAATGAACTTATTGGATGCACAAGATTGGTTAAAACCCTAATTGGACAAGAATAAGCCTAGGGAGGACGAAAATGACCTAAATGTTTGTCCAATGACACAAATACACCTATTGGATGCACAAGATTCCATAAAACCCTAATTGGACAAGAATAAGACTAGGGAGGACGAAAATGACCAAAATGTTCCTCCAATGACACAAATGAACTTATTGGATGCACAAGGATGGTTAAAAACCGTAATTGGACAAGAATAAGCCTAGGGAGGACGAAAATGACCTAAATGTTCAACCAATGACACAATTGAACTTATTGGATGCACAAGGTTGGTTAAAAACCCTAATTGGACAAGAATAAGCCTAGGGAGGACGAAAATGACCTAAATGTTCATCCAATGACACAAATGAACTTATTGGATGCACAAGATTGGTTAAAAACCCTAATTGGACAAGAATAAGCCTAGGGAGGACGAAAATGACCTAAATGTTCATCCAATGACACAAATGAACTTATTGGATGCACAAGATTGGTTAAAAACCCTAATTGGAAAAGAATAAGCCTAGGGAGGACGAAAATGACCTAAATGTTCGTCCAATGACAACAACACACCTATTGGATGCACAAGATTGCATAAAAACCCTAATTGGGCAAGAATAAGACTAGGGAGGACGAAAATGACCTAAATGTTCCTCCAATGACACAAAAGAACTTATTGGATGTACAAGATTGATTAAAAACCCTAATTGGACAAGAATAAGCCTAGGGAGGACGAAAATGACCTAAATGTTCATCCAATGACACAAATGAACTTATTGGATGCACAAGATTGGTTAAAAACCCTAATTGGACAAGAATAAGCCTAGGGAGGACGAAAATGACCTAAATGTTCATCCAATGACACAAATGAACTTATTGGATGCACAAGATTGGTTGAAAACCCTAATTGGACAAGAATAAGCCTGGGGAGGACGAAAATGACCTAAATGTTCATCCAATGACACAAATGAACTTATTGGATGCACAAGATTGGTTGAAAACCCTAATTGGACAAGAATAAGCCTAGGGAGGACGAAAATGACCAAAATGTTCATCAAATGACACAAATGAACTTATTGGATGCACAAGATTGGTTAAAAACCCTAATTGGACAAGAATAAGCCTAGGGAGGACGAAAATGACCTAAATGTTCATCCAATGACACAAATGAACTTATTGGATGCACAAGATTGGTTAAAAACCCTAATTGGACAAGAATAAGCCTAGGGAGGACGAAAATGACCTAAATGTTCATCCAATGACACAAATGAACTTATTGGATGCACAAGATTGGTTAAAATCCCTAATTGGAAAAGAATAAGCCTAGGGAAGACGAAAATGACCTAAAGGTTCGTCCAATGACACAAACACACCTATTGGATGCACAAGATTGCATAAAAACCCTAATTGGACAAGAATAAGACTAGGGAGGACGAAAATGACCTAAATGTTCCTCCAATGACACAAATGAACTTATTGGTTGCACAAGATTGGTTAAAAACCCTAATCGGACAAGAATAAGCCTAGGGAGGACGAAAATGACCTAAATGTTCGTCCAATGACACAAACACACCTATTGGATGCACAAGATTGCATAAAAACCCTAATTGGACAAGAATAAGACTAGGGAGGACGAAAATGACCTAAATGTTCATCCAATGACACAAATGAACTTATTGAATGCACAAGATTGGTTAAAAACCCTAATTGGACAAGAATAAGCATAGGGAGGACGAAAATGACCTAAATGTTCCTCCAATGACACAAACAGACCTATTGGATGCAAAAGATTGCATAAAAACCCTAATTGGACAAGAATAAGACTAGGGAAGACGAAAATGACCTAAATGTTCATCCAATGACACAAATGAACTTATTGAATGCACAAGATTGGTTAAAAACCCTAATTGGACAAGAATAAGCATAGGGAGGACGAAAATGACCTAAATGTTCGTCCAATGACACAAACCCACATATTGGATGCACAAGATTGCTTAAAACCCTAATTGGACAAGAATAAGACTAGGGAGGACGAAAATGACCTAAATGTTCATCCAACGACACAAACACACCTATTGGATGCACAAGATTGCATAAAAACCCTAATTGGACAAGAATAAGTCTAGGGAGGACGAAAATGACCTAAATGTTCCTCCAATGACACAAACACACCTATTGGATGCACAAGATTGCATAAAAACCCTAATTCGACAAAAATAAGACTAGGGAGGACGAAAATGACCTAAATGTTCCTCCAATGACACAAACACACCTATTGGATGCACAAGATTGCATAAAAACCCTAATTGGACAAGAATAAGACTTGGGAGGACGAAAATGACCTAAATGTTCATCCAATGACACAAATGAACTTATTGGATGCACAAGATTGGTTAAAAACCCTAATTGGCCAAGAATAAGCCTAGGGAGGACAAAAATGACCTAAATGTTCGTCCAATGACACAAACACACCTATTGGATGCACAAGATTGCATAATAACCCTAATTGGACAAGAATAAGACTAGGGAGGACGAAAATGACCTAAATGTTCCTCCAATGACACAAACACACCTATTGGATGCACAAGATTGCATAAAAACCCTAATTGGACAAGAATAAGCCTAGGGATGACGAAAATGACCTAAATGTTCATCCAATGACACAAATGAACTTATTGGATGCACAAGATTGGTTAAAAACCCTAATTGGACAAGAATAAGCCTAGAGAGGACGAAAATGACCTAAATGTTCATCCAATGACACAAATGAACTTATTGGATGCACAAGATTTCTTAAAAACCCTAATTGGACAAGAATAAGCCTAGGGAGGACGAAAATGACCTAAATGTCCATCCAATGACACAAATACACCTATTGGATGCACAAGATTCGTAAGAAACCCTAATTGGACAAGAATAAGCCTAGGGAGGACGAAACTGACCTAAATGTTCATCCAATGACACAAACACACCTATTGGATGAACAAGATTGGTTAAAAACGCTAATTGGACAAGAATAAGCCTAGGGAGGACGAAAATGACCTAAATGTTCATCCAATGACACAAATGAACTTATTGGATGCACAAGATTGGTTAAAAACCCTAATTGGACAAGAATAAGCCTAGGGAGGACGAAAATGACCTAAATGTTCATCCAATGACACAAATGAACTTATTGGATGCACAAGATTGGTTGAAAACCCTAATTGGACAAGAATAAGCCTAGGGAGGACGTAAATGACCTAAATGTTCCTCCAATGACACAAACACACCTATTGGATGCACAAGATTGCATAAAAACCCTAATTGGACAAGAATAAGCCTAGGGAGGACGAAAATGACCTAAATGTTCATCCAATGACACAAATGAACTTATTGGATGCACAAGATTGGTTAAAAACCCTAATTGGACAAGAATAAGCATAGTGAGGACGAAAATGACCTAAATGTTCATCCAATGACACAAATGAACTTATTGGATGCACAAGATTGGTTAAAAACCCTAATAAGACAAGAATAAGCCTAGGGAGGACGAAAATGACCTAAATGTTCATCCAATGACACAAATGAACTTATTGGATGCACAAGATTGGTTAAAAACCCTAACTGGCCAAGAATAAGCCTAGGGAGGACGAAAATGACCTAAATGTTCGTCCAATGACACAAACACACCTATTGGATGCACAAGATTGCATAAAAACCCTAATTGGACAAGAATAAGACTAGGGAGGACGAAAATGACCTAAATGTTCATCCAATGACACAAATGAACTTATTGGATGCACAAGATTGGTTAAAAACCCTAATTGGACAAGAATAAGCATAGGGAGGACGAAAATGACCTAAATGTTCATCCAATGACACAAACGCACATATTGGATGCACAAGATTGCTTAAAACCCTAATTGGACAAGAATAAGACTAGGGAGGACGAAAATGACCTAAATGTTCATCCAATGACACAAATGAACTTATTGGATGCACAAGATTGGTTAAAAACCCTAATTGGACAAGAATAAGCATAGGGAGGACGAAAATGACCGAAATGTTCATCCAATGACACAAACCCACATATTGGATGCACAAGATTGCTTAAAACCCTAATTGGACAAGAATAAGACTAGGGAGGACGAAAATGACCTAAATGTTCATCCAATGACCCAAATGAACTTATTGGATGCACAAGATTGGTTAAAAACCCTAATCGGACAAGAATAAGCCTAGGAAGGACGAAAATGACTTAAATGTTCGTCCAATGACACAAACACACCTATTGGATGCACAAGATTGCATAAAAACCCTAATTGGGCAAGAATAAGACTAGGGAGGACGAAAATGACCTAAATGTTCCTCCAATGACACAAACACACCTATTGGATGCACAAGATTGCATAAAAACCTTAATTGGACAAGAATAAGACTTGGGAGGACGAAAATGACCTAAATGTTCATCCAATCACACAAATGAACTTATTGGATGCACAAGATTGGTTGAAAACCCTAATTGGACAAGATTAAGCCTAGGGAGGACGTAAATGACCTAAATGTTCCACCAATGACACAAATGAACTTATTGGATGCACAAGATTGGTTAAAAACCCTAATCGGACAAGAATAAGCCTAGGGAGGACGAAAATGACCTGAATGTTCGTCCAATGACACAAACACACCTATTGGATGCACAAGATTGCATAAAAACCCTAATTGCACAAGAATAAGACTAGGGAGGACGAAAATGACCTAAATGTTCCTCCAATGACACAAACACACCTATTGGATGCACAAGATTGCATAAAAACCTTAATTGGACAAGAATAAGACTTGGGAGGACGAAAATGACCTAAATGTTCATCCAATCACACAACTGAACTTATTGGATGCACAAGATTGGTTGAAAACCCTAATTGGACAAGATTAAGCCTAGGGAGGACGTAAATGACCTAAATGTTCCACCAATGACACAAATGAACTTATTGGATGCACAAGATTGGTTAAAAACCCTAATTGGACAAGAATAAGCCTAGGGAGGACGAAAATGACCTAAATGTTCGTCCAATGACACAAACACACCTATTGGATGCACAAGATTGCATAAAAACCCTAATTGGACAAGAATAAGACTAGGGAGGACGAAAATGACCTAAATGTTCATCCAATGACACAAATAAATTTATTGGATGCATAAGATTGCATAATAACCCTAATTGGACAAGAATAAGCCTAGGGAGGACGAAAATGACCTAAATGTTCATCCAATGACACAAATGAACTTTTTGGAGGCACAAGATTGGTTAAAAACCCTAATTGGACAAGAATAAGCCTAGGGAGGACGAAAATGACCTAAATGTTCGTCCAATGACACAAACACACCTATTGGATGCACAAGATTGGTTAAAAACCCTAATTGGACAAGAATATGCCTAGGGAGGACGAAAATGACCTAAATGTTCGTCCAATGACACAAATGAACTTATTGGATGCACAAGATTGGTTAAAAACCCTAATTGGACAAGAATAAGCATAGGGAGGACGAAAATGACCTAAATGTTCATCCAATTACACAAACACACATATTGGATGCACAAGATTGCTTAAAACCCTAATTGGACAGAATAAGACTAGGGATGACGAAAATGACCTAAATGTTCATCCAATGACACAAATGAACTTATTGGATGCACAAGATTGGTTAAAAACCCTAATTGGACAAGAATAAGCCTAGGGAGGACGAAAATGACCTAAATGTTCGTCCAATGACACAAACACACCTATTGGATGCACAACATTGCATAAAAACTCTAATTGGACAAGAATAAGACTAGGGAGGACGAAAATGACCTAAATGTTCCTCCAATGACACAAACACACCTATTGGATGCACAAGATTGCATAAAAACCCTAATTCGACAAGAATAAGACTAGGGAGGACGAAAATGACCTAAACGTTCCTCCAATGACACAAATGAACTTATTGGATGCACAAGATTGGTTAAAAACCCTAATTGGACAAGAATAAGACTAGGGAGGACGAAAATGACCTAAATGTTCGTCCAATGACACAAATGAACTTATTGGATGCACAAGATTGGTTAAAAACCCTAATTGGACAAGAATAAGCCTAGGGAGGACGAAAATGACCTAAATGTTCATCCATTGACACAAATGACCTTATTGGATGCAAAAGATTGGTTAAAAACCTTAATTGTACAAGAATAAGCCTAGGGAGGACGAAAATGACCTAAATGTTCATCCAATGACACAAATGAACTTATTGGATGGACAAGATTGGTTAAAAACCCAAATTGGACAAGAATAAGCCTAGGGAGGACGAAAATGACCTAAATGTTCATCCAATGACACAAATGAACTTATTGGATGCACAAGATTGGTTAAAAACCCTAATTGGACAAGAATAAGCCTAGGGAGGACGAAAATGACCTAAATGTTCATCCAATGACACAAATGAACTTATTGGACGCACAACATTGATTAAAAACCCTAATTGGACAAGAATAAGCCTAGGGAGGACGTAAATGACCTAAATTATCCACCAATGACACAAATGAACTTATTGGATGCACAAGGTTGGTTAAAAACTCTAATTGGACAAGAATAAGCCTAGGGAGGACGAAAATGACCTAAATGGTCAACCAATGACACAAATGAACTTATTGGATGCACAAGGTTAGTTAAAAACCCTAATTGAACAAGAATAAGCCTAGGGAGGACGAAAATGACCTAAATGTTCGTCCAATGACACAAACACACCAATTGGATGCACAAGATTGCATAAAAACCCTAATTGGACAAGAATAAGCTTTGGGATGACGAAAATGACCTAAATGTTCGTCCAATGACACAAACACACCTATTGGATGCACAAGATTGCATAAAAACCCTAATTGGACAAGAATAAGCCTAGGGAGGACGAAAATGACCTAAATGTTCATCCAATGACACAAATGAACTTATTGGATGCACAAGATTGGTTAAAAACCCTAATTGGACAAGAATAAGCCTAGGGAGGACGAAAATGACCTAAATGTTCATCCAATGACACAAATGAACTTATTGGATGCACAAGATTGGTTAAAAACCCTAATTGGACAAGAATAAGCCTAGGGAGGACGAAAATGACCTAAATGTTCGTCCAATGACACAAACACACCTATTGGATGCACAAGATTGCATAAAAACCCTAATTGGACAAGAATAAGACAAGGGAGGACGAAAATGACCTAAATGTTACGCCAATGACACAAACACACCTATTGGATGCACAAGATTGCATAAAAACCCTAATTCGACAAGAATAAGACTAGGGAGGACGAAAATGACCTTAATGTTCCTCCAATGACACAAACACACCTATTGGATGCACAAGATTGCATAAAAACCCTAATTGGACAAGAATAAGACTAGGGAGGACGTAAATGACCTAAATGTTCCACCAATGACACAAATGAACTTATTGGATACACAAGGTTGGTTAAAAACCCTAATTGGACAAGAATAAGCCTAGGGAGGACCAAAATGACCTAAATGTTCAACCAATGACACAAATGAACTTATTGGATGCACAAGGTTGGTTAAAAACCCTAATTGGACAAGAATAAGCCTAGGGAGGACGAAAATGACCTAAATGTTCGTCCAATGTCACAAACACACCTATTGGATGCACAAGATTGCATAAAAACCCTAATTGGACAAGAATAAGCCTAGGGAGGACGAAAATGACCTAAATGTTCATCCAATGACACAAATGAACTTATTGGATGCACAAGATTGGTTAAAAACCCTAATTGGACAAAAATAAGACTAGGGAGGATGAAAATGACCTAAATGTTTCTCCAATGACACAAATGAACTTATTTGATGCACAACATTAGTTAAAAACCCTAATTGGACAAGAATAAGCCTAGGGAGGACGAAAATGACCTAAATGTTCATCCAATGACACAAATGAACTTATTGGATGTACAAGATAGGTTAAAAACCCTAATTGGACAAGAATAAGCCTAGGGAGGACGAAAATGACCTAAATGTTCCTCCAATGACACAAATGAACTTATTGGATGCACAAGATTGGCTAAAAACCCTTATTGGACAAGAATAAGCCTAGGGAGGACGAAAATGACCTAAATTTTCATCCAATGACACCAATGAACTTATTGGATGCACAAGATTGGTTAAAAACCCTAATTGGACAAGAATAAGCCTAGGGAGGACGAAAATGACCTAAATGTTCATCCAATGACACAAATAAACTTATTGGATGCGAATGATTGGTTAAAAACCCCAATTGGACAAGAATAAGCCTAGGGAGGACGAAAATGACCTAAATGTTCCTCCAATGACACAAATGAACTTATTGGATGCACAAGATTGGCTAAAAACCCTAATTGTACAAGAATAAGCCTAGGGAGGACGAAAATGACCTAAATGTTCGTCCAATGACACAAACACACCTATTGGATGCACAAGATTGCATAAAAACCCTAATTGGACAAGAATAAGCCTAGGGAGGACGAAAATGACCTAAATGTTCATCCAATGACACAAATGAACTTATTGGATGCACAAGATTGGTTAAAAACCCTAATTGGACAAGAATAAGCATAGGGAGGACGAAAATGACCTAAATGTTCATCCAATGACACAAACACACATATTGGATGCACAAGATTGCTTAAAACCCTAATTGGACAAGAATAAGACTAGGGACGACGAAAATGCCCTAAATGTTCATCCAATGACACAAATGAACTTATTGGATGCACAAGATTGGTTAAAAACCCTAATTGGACAAGAATAAGCCTAGGGAGGACGAAAATGACCTAAATGTTCGTCCAATGACACAAACACACCTATTGGATGCACAAGATTGCATAAAAACCCTAATTGGACAAGAATAAGCCTAGGGAAAACGAAAATGACGTAAATGTTCATCCAATGACACAAATGAACTTATTGGAAGCACAAGATTGGTTAAAAACCCTAATTGGACAAGAATAAGCCTAGGGAGGACGAAAATGACCTAAATGTTCATCTAATGACACAAATGAACTTATTGGATGCACAAGATTGGTTAAAAACCCTAATTGGACAAGAATAAGCCTAGGGAGGATGAAAATGACCTAAATGTTCGTTCAATGACACAAACACACCTATTGGATGCACAAGATTGCATAAAAACCCTAATTGGACAAGAATAAGACTAGGGAGGACGAAAATGACCTAAATGTTCCTCCAATGACACAAACACACCTATTGGATGCACAAGATTGCATAAAAACCCTAATAGGACAAGAATAAGACTTGGGAGGACGAAAATGACCTAAATGTTCATCCAATGACACAAATGAACTTATTGGATGCACAAGATTGGTTAAAAACCCTAATTGGCCAAGAATAAGCCTAGGGAGGACGAAAATGACCTAAATGTTCGTCCAATGACACAAACACACCTATTGGATGCACAAGATTGCATAAAAACCCTAATTGGACAAGAATAAGACTAGGGAGGACGAAAATGACCTAAATGTTCCTCCAATGACACAAACACACCTATTGGATGCACAAGATTGCATAAAAACCCTAATTCGACAAGAATAAGACTAGGGAGGACGAAAATGACCTAAATGTTCCTCCAATGACACAAACACACCTATTGGAATCACAAGATTGCATAAAAACCCTAATTGGACAAGAATAAGACTAGGGAGGACGTAAATGACCTAAATGTTCCACCAATGACACAAATGAACTTATTGGATGCACAAGGTTGATTAAAAACCCTAATTGGACAAGAATAAGCCTAGCGAGGACGAAAATGACCTAAATGTTCAACCAATGACACAAATGAACTTATTGGATGCACAAGATTGGTTAAAAACCCTAATTGGACAAGAATAAGCATAGGGAGGACGAAAATGACCTAAATGTTCATCCAATGACACAAACCCACATATTGGATGCACAAGATTGCTTAAAACCCTAGTTGGACAAGAATAAGACTAGGGAGGACTAAAAACCCTAATTGGACAAGAATAAGCCTAGCGAGGACGAAAATGACCTAAATGTTCATCCAATGACACAAATGAACTTATTGGATGCACAAGATTGATTAAAAACCCTAATTGGACAAGAATAAGCCTAGGGAGGAGGTAAATGACCTAAATGATCCACCAATGACACAAATGAACTTATTGGATGCACAAGGTTGGTTAAAAACCCTAATTGGACAAGAATAAGCCTAGGGAGGACGAAAATGACCTAAATGTTCAACAAATGACACAAATGAACTTATTGGATGCACAAGGTTAGTTAAAAACCCTAATTGAACAAGAATAAGCCTAGGGAGGACGAAAATGACCTAAATGTTCGTCCAATGACACAAACACACCTATTGGATGCACAAGATTGCATAAAAACCATAATTGGACAAGAATAAGCCTAGGGAGGACGAAAATGACCTAAATGTTCGTCCAATGACACAAACACACCTATTGGATGCACAAGATTGCATAAAAACCCTAATTGGACAAGAATAAGCCTAGGGAGGACGAAAATGACCTAAATGTTCATCCAATGACACAAATGAACTTATTGGATGCACAAGATTGGTTAAAAACCCTTATTGGACAAGAATAAGCATAGGGAGGACGAAAATGACCTAAATGTTCATCCAATGACACAAATGAACTTATTAGATGCACAAGATTGCATAAAAACCCTAATTGGACAAGAATAAGACTAGGGAGGACGAAAATGACCTAAATGTTCCTCCAATGACACAAACACACCTATTGGATGCACAAGATTGCATAAAAACCCTAATTGGACAAGAATAAGACAAGGGAGGACGAAAATGACCTAAATGTTTATCCAATGACACAAACACACTTATTGGATGCACAAGATTGGTTAAAAACCCTAATTGGACAAGAATAAGCCTAGGGAGGACGAAAATGACCTAAATGTTCCTCCAATGACACAAACACACCTATTGGATGCACAAGATTGGTTAAAAACCCTAATTGGACAAGAATAAGCCTAGGGAGGACGAAAATGACCTAAACGTTCCTCCAATGACACAAACACACCTATTGGATGCACAAGATTGGTTAAAAACCCTAATTGGACAAGAATAAGCCTAGGGAGGATGAAAATGACCTAAATGTTCGTCCAATGACACAAACACACCTATTGGATGCACAAGATTGCATAAAAACCCTAATTGGACAAGAATAAGACTAGGGAGGACGAAAATGACCTAAATGTTCCTCCAATGACACAAACACACCTATTGGATGCACAAGATTGTATAAAAACCCTAATTCGACAAGAATAAGACTAGGGAGGACGAAAACGACCTAAATGTTCCACCAATGACACAAACACACCTATTGGATGCACAAGATTGCATAAAAACCCTAATTGGACAAGAATAACACTAGGGAGGACGAAAATGACCTAAATGTTCATCCAATAACACAAGTGAACTTATTGGATGCACAAGATTGGTTGAAAACCCTAATTGGACAAGAATAAGACTAGGGAGGACGAAAATGACCTAAATGTTCATCCAATGACACAAATGAACTTATTGGATGCACAAGATTGGTTAAAAACCCTAATTGGACAAGAATAAGCCTAGGGAGGATGAAAATGACCTAAATGTTCGTCCAATGACACAAACACACCTATTGGATGCACAAGATTGCATAAAAACCCTAATTGGACAAGAATAAGACTAGGGAGGACGTAAATTACCTAAATGTTCCACCAATGACACAAATGAACTTATTGGATGCACAAGGTTGGTTAAAAACCCTAATTGGACAAGAATAAGACTAGGGAGGACGAAAATGACCTAAATGTTCATCCAATGACACAAATGAACTTATTGGATGCACAAGATTGGTTAAAACCCTAATTGGACAAGAATAAGCCTATGGAGGACGAAAATGACTTAAATGTTCGTCCAATGACACAAACACACCTATTGGATGCACAAGATTGCATAAAAACCCTAATTGGACAAGAATAAGACTAGGGAGGACGAAAATGACCTAAATGTTCCTCCAATGACACAAACACACCTATTGGATGCACAAGATTGCATAAAAACCCTAATTCGACAAGAATAAGACTAGGGAGGACGAAAATGACCTAAATGTTCATCCAATGACACAAATGAACTTATTGGAAGCACAAGATTGGTTAAAAACCCTAATTGGACAAGAATAAGCCTAGGGAGGACGAAAATGACCTAAATGTTTGTCCAATGACACAAACACACCTATTGGATGCACTAGATTGCATAAAAACCCTAATTGGACAAGAATAAGACTAGGGAGGACGAAAATGACCTAAATGTTCGTCCAATGACACAAACACACCTATTGGATGGCCAAGATTGCATAAAAACCCTAATTGGACAAGAATAAGCCTAGGGAGGACGAAAATGACCTAAATGTTCGTCTAATGACACAAACACACCTATTGGATGCACAAGATTGCATAAAAACCCTAATTGGACAAGAATAAGCCTAGGGAGGACGAAAATGACCTAAATGTTCGTCCAATGACACAAACACACCTATTGGATGCACAAGATTGCATAAAAACCCTAATTGGACAAGAATAAGCCTAGGGAGGACGAAAATGACCTAAATGTTCATCCAATGACACAAATGAACTTATTGGATGCACAAGATTGGTTAAAAACCCTAATTGGACAAGAATAAGCCTAGGGAGGACGAAAATGACCTAAATGTTCCTCCAATGACACAAACACACCTATTAGATGCACAAGATTGCATAAAAACCCTAATTGGACAAGAATAAGACTAGGGAGGACGAAAATGACCTAAATGTTCATCCAATGACACAAATGAACTTATTGGATGCACAAGATTGGTTAAAAACCCTAATTGGACAAGAATGAGCCTAGGGAGGACGAAAATGACCTAAATGTTCGTCCAATGACACAAACACACCTATTGGATGCACAAGATTGCATAAAAACCCTAATTGGACAAGAATAAGCCTAGGGAGGACGAAAATGACCTAAATGTTCATCCAATGACACAAATGAACTTATTGGAAGCACAAGATTGGTTAAAAACTCTAATTGGACAAAAATAAGCCTAGGGAGGACGAAAATGACCTAAATGTTCGTCCAATGACACAAACACACCTATTGGATGCACAAGATTGCATAAAAACCCTAATTGGACAAGAATAAGACTAGGGAGGACGAAAATGACCTAAATGTTCCTCCAATGACACAAACACACCTATTGGATGCACAAGATTGCATAAAAACCCTAATTGGACAAGAATAAGACTAGGGAGGACGAAAATGACCTAAATGTTCATCCAATGACACAAATGAACTTATTGGATGCACAAGATTGGTTAAAAACCCTAATTGGACAAGAATAAGCATAGGGAGTACGAAAATGACCTAAATGTTCGTCCAATGACACAAACCCACATATTGGATGCACAAGATTGCTTAAAACCCTAATTGGACAAGAATAAGACTAGGGAGGACGAAAATGACCTAAATGTTCCTCCAATGACACAAACACACCTATTGGATGCACAAGATTGGTTAAAAACCCTAATTGGACAAGAATAAGCCTAGGGAGGACGAAAATGACCTAAATGTTCGTCCAATGACACAAACACACCTATTGGATGAACAAGATTGTATAAAAACCCTAATTGGACAAGAATAAGACTAGGGAGGACGAAAATGACCTAAATGTTCCTCCAATGACACAAATGAACTTATTGGATGCACAAGATTGGCCAAAAACCCTAATTGGACAAGAATAAGCCTAGGGAGGACAAAAATGACCTAAATGTTCATCCAATGACACAAATGAACTTATTGGATGCACAAGATTGGTTAAAAACCCTAATTGGACAAGAATAAGCCTAGGGAGGACGAAAATGACCTAAATGTTCCTCCAATGACACAAATGAACTTATTGGATGCACAAGATTGGCTACAAACCCTAATTGGACAAGAATAAGCCTAGGGAGGACGAGAATGACCTAAATGTTCGTCCAATGACACAAACACACCTATTGGATGCACAAGATTGCATAAAAACCCTAATTGGACAAGAATAAGCCTAGGGAGGACGAAAATGACCTAAATGTTCCTCCAATGACACAAATGAACTTATTGGAAGCACAAGATTGGTTAAAAACCATAATTGGACAAAAATAAGCCTAGGGAGGACGAAAATGACCTAAATAATCATCCAATGACACAAATGAACTTATTGGATGCACAAGATTGGTTAAAAGTCCTAATTGGACCAGAATAAGCCTAGGGAGGACGAAAATGACCTAAATGTTCGTCCAATGACACAAACACACCTATTGGATGCACAAGATTGCATAAAAACCCTAATTGGACAAGAATAAGACTAGGGAGGACGAAAATGACCTAAATGTTCCTCCAATGACACAAACACACCTATTGGATGCACAAGATTGCATAAAAACCCTAATTGGACAAGAATAAGACTAGGGAGGACGAAAATGACCTAAATGTTCATCCAATGACACAAATGAACTTATTGGATACACAAGGTTTGTTAAAAACCATAATTGGACAAGAATAAGCCTAGGGAGGACGAAAATGACCTAAATGTTCAACCAATGACACAAATGAACTTATTGGATGCACAAGGTTGGTTAAAAACCCTAATTGGACAAGAATAAGACTAGGGAGGACGAAAATGACCTAAATGTTCGTCCAATGACACAAACACACCTATTGGATGCACAAGATTGCATAAAAACCCTAATTGGACAAGAATAAGACTAGGGAGGACGAAAATGACCTAAATGTTCCTCCAATGACACAAACACACCTATTGGATGCACAAGATTGCATAAAAACCCTAATTGGACAAGAATAAGACTAGGGAGGACGAAAATGACCTAAATGTTCATCCAATGACACAAATGAACTTATTGAAAGCACAAGATTGGTTAAAAACCCTAACCGGACAAGAATAAGCCTAGGGAGGACGAAAATGACCTAAATGTTCGTCCAATGACACAAACACACCTATTGGATGCACAAGATTGCATAAAAACCCTAATTGGACAAGAATAAGACTAGGGAGGACGAAAATGACCTAAATGTTCCTCCAATGACACAAACACACCTATTGGATGCACAAGATTGCATAAAAACCCTAATTGGACAAGAATAAGACTAGGGAGGACGAAAATGACCTAAATGTTCATCCAATGACACAAATGAACTTATTGGATGCACAAGATTGGTTAAAAACCCTAATTGGACAAGAATAAGCCTAGGGAGGACGAAAATGACCTAAATGTTCATCAGATGACACAAATGAACTTATTGGATGCACAAGATTGGTTGAAAACCCTAATTGGACAAGAATAAGCCTAGGGAGGACGAAATTGACCTAAATGTTCGTCCAATGACACAAATGAACTTATTGGATGCACAAGATTGGTTAAAAACCCTAATTGGACAAGAATAAGCCTAGGGAGGACGAAATTGACCTAAATGTTCGTCCAATGACACAAACCCACATATTGGATGCACAAGATTGCTTAAAACCCTAATTGGACAAGAATAAGACTAGGGAGGACGAAAATGACCTAAATGTTCATCCAATGACACAAATGAACTTATTGGATACACAAGATTGGTTAAAAACCCTAATCGGACAAGAATAAGCCTTGGGAGGACGAAAATGACCTAAATGTTCGACCAATGACACAAACACACCTATTGGATGCACAAGATTGCATAAAAACCCTAATTGGACAAGAATAAGACTAGGGAGGACGAAAATAACCTAAATGTTCCTCCAATGACACAAACACACCTATTGGAAGCACAAGATTGCATAAAAACCCTAATTGGACAAGAATAAGACTAGGGAGGACGAAAATGACCTAAATGTTCATCCAATGACACAAATGAACTTATTGGATGCACAAGATTGGTTAAAAACCCTAATTGGACAAGAATAAGCCTAGGGAGGACGAAAATGACCTAAATGTTCATCCAATGACACAAATGAACTTATTGGATGCACAAGATTGGTTAAAAACCCTAATTGGACAAGAATAATCCTAGGGAGGACGAAAATGACCAAAATGTTCATCCATTGACACAAATGAACTTATTGGATGCACAAGATTGGTTAAAAACCCTAATTGGACAAGAATAAGGTTAGGGAGGACGAAAATGACCTAAATGTTCGTCCAATGACACAAACACACCTATTGGATGCACAAGATTGCATAAAATCCCTAATTGGACAAGAATAAGGTTAGGGAGGACGAAAATGACCTAAATGTTTGTCAAATGACACAAACACAGCTATTGGATGCACAAGATTGCATAAAATCCCTAATTGGACAAGAATAAGACTAGGGAGGACGAAAATGACCTAAATGTTCGTCCAATGACACAAACACACCAATTGGATGCACAAGATTGCATAATAACCCTAATTGGACAAGAATAAGACTAGGGAGGACGAAAATGACCTAAATGTTCAACCAATGACACAAATGAACTTATTGGATGCACAAGGTTGGTTAAAAACCCTAATTGGACAAGAATAAGCCTAGGGAGGATGTAAATGATCTAAATGTTCGTCCAATGACACAAACACACCTATTGGATGCACAAGATTGCATAAAAACCTTAATTGGACAAGAATAAGCCTATGGAGGACGAAAATGACCTAAATGTTCGTCCAATGACACAAACACGCCTATTGGATGCACAAGATTGCATAAAAACCCTAATTGGACAAGAATAA